>JASANC010002862.1:0-83629 GCA_030248135.1 Theristus sp. LFF4_11 | reverse complement strand
GTATAATAGATAATAGATAGATAATTCTATTGACTGCCAGCAAAAAAATAACGCAGTTCGCTTTTATTTCTTCAGCCACAACAACAAAGCGGCGCAGTACCAACGGAGAACAATGAAAACGAGCGACTCGCTGACGATGACGAAACATCGCGATTTGTGAAAACACCGACAACGACAACAGACGACGACGACGTTCGATGGGTGTACTGGACGTCGGAACTGCTGCATGAGTGCGGCTGGTGCGAAGAGCAGCGGGCGGCGGCGTCACGGCACGAGCACAACGCTCGCTATGCGGTGGCGTACAATTGGTCAGCGTTGAGAACGCTGCAGCAGAGCGAGCGTGCGGCCGCTGGCGCCGCGTTCAGTCTCGCCGGGTCGGCGCGTCGAAAACTGAGAAAGCATCGATTCGAGGTTTGGGCTGGCGTCGTTTCATTTTGAAATTGTTGGTTTCCATTCATTAATTCGTTTCATTGCTCTTGGGCTTCTCTAGAAGCGTCTGAAATATCAACATCAAATCGTCGTCCAGGTTGGAATGCGTGTGGAAATGGTCGATCCAGAGAACCAGGTCGAGTTCATTCCCGCTGCGGTTGTCGAGTCACTGAGCGCTTATTATGTGGTTGTGAAAGCAGACACGATTCAGAGACGTCCGCAAACGGATGCACTCGGCGAACAGGCGCAACGAGCGGTAACTATAGGCCAATTCATGCGCGCAAAATTTATCCGTCACGTCACGTCACGTCTTCATTCATGGAGCAAAAACAGCGATCCGGCACGTCAGGTTATCTTTAGAACACGTGCTCGTTTATACACGCATTCATACATGACGTGCCGTGACGTGACGTGCCGGATATATGTCGTGCATGAATTGGCCTTCAGGGCGTAACAGTGGAGCTGGCTGATTGGTTGCTTTTGAATTGAGCTTGCCGATTGGTTGCTCTTGAATACGACTTGCTGATTGGCTGCTTCTGGATGCTGATTGGCTGCTTCTGGATCAAACCAGAAGCTGAAGGCTCAACTAGCTCGATGCAGCTATTCAGCGACCCAGATTCAAACAACTTCATTTGGACTGCGTTGTTCTGCAGAACAGTTTGATGGCGTGTTTGCGTTTTGTTGAAAATTTTGTGTTCCGCTTTTGATTTTGCTGTCTTTTTAGACCGACAAATCAAACGAGTCAATTGAACCGCCGCAACTGACGGTTAGCAATGAAATCATTCAAGAGAACGATTCGGTTATGAAGTCGCCAAACTGTGCTTCTGCAAAAATGCCGCAATTAGAAAGACAACTGGACATTCCGAAAGATTTGAATGATGATCAAATGACCAAACCGAGTGCGAAAAATGACGACAAACCTGCAACGACGGCAATATTGGGCTCGAAGAGGGAATTGCTAAATTTGGAAGAAGAACAACCACAAAATTCTAAATTTGCCGATTTGAATACGGCATGGAAATCCGAAGAAAACTGTGAAAAGACACATCCCGCAGGCGAAATCCGCACACGAACCATTCACAGTGGCTCCCCATACGTGTTCCACGTTTATTGGTGCGGCCGAAATTCGACCCGCCTAAAACCGCCGGATGGTCTGTATTTTTGTTCATTTTTTCAACTTTGTTGTTGTTTCTTATTCGTTTTTGAAAATGAAGAATTTCGCACCAAAAGCTGAGTTGCTTTTAGCTGGCCAACGAACTTTTCGTACACAGTTTTTAATTGTCGGATTTCCAGTCACGCTGTTGGGAAACGTATTATGGGAATCATGACAATAACTTTGATTTCGTTATGATGGAGGTGTTGAGTTTCTTGGAAACGAGTTTGTCCCAGATTAGACCAAACCACTGGGTTTTGTAACTTTGAATTTCTCGAACCGATGGGGAGAGCTGAAAATACAAATTTGGCAAAAAAACGTTTAGGTTTCGACAAGCCCGACTTCACGTGGCAGTCGTATCGCGCCATCACCGGTCTGACGTGTCAGGATGAGGCACCGGCGCATGTTTTCGATAGAAATGTGAGTTTTGTATGATTGTTGGCTTGAAGGGCACATCACTGATGAGGTCACCCCTCTTCTGCATATGATGTTGGCCAGGCCGAAATGCAGAGGACCACCATACAAATTGGTTGAATTGAATGGTATTGGACTGAAAGGTTCGCTGTGCGCGGTTTCGCTTGGCAAACGGTCACAGCGGTGCGGTGCCCCTCCCCCGCTGGCTCATCACTGTGCGGACACCTGCCTAAAATTTAGACGTAGATTTGTTGGCAACGCGATGAAATTTGAAACTTTTATATAAAATTTGAAACCAGTCGATTTTTATTTTCATTTCAAAATTACCAATCAATACGTTAACGATAGATAGACCGATGATGAGAGACGATCATCATAGATAGACCGATTGTTGTTCCATGAATGTAATGTTGTAAAAGGGCTGCAAAATATTGTTGAACGTGCAATTGAGAAACGTTTAGGAATAGTCCAACAAGCGGGACGTATCGCGTTGTATCGATTTGGTAAAGAAAATTGGTGGTTCTTGTAATCGTAGTGTTGTTCGTGTTGGGTCAGGTCAAAAGAAGATCCATTCAAATTAGTGCACGTTTTTGTTACAGATGGGGAAAAATGGGGTGGTTGTAAACGAACTGATAATTGACAGATAATCAAGATTCACATTTGCAGAGCAACAACCATCGTGAGTTGCTGGGCGAATTTCGGTGCGGCCGAAAACTCGAGGTTGTCGATCCAAGTTGCCGGGGGCGTTTCTTGTGCGCCACGATCACGCGCACAACGAAGCATTTGCTGTGGATACACTTTGACAGTTGCACGCACGCTTCGCACTCAATCGTTTATGATTACAGGTTTCGCTATAACTTTTTTGCGGTTTTTTGGTGGTGTTTTGGTTTGCACAAGTTTGCTTCAGATTGTTTACGGCTTGATTTGATTTTTGCATTTTGCAATCGCATTTCTCTTCCCAACGAAACTTCGACACGATTCGTTTTTTGCAAACGTTGATGCACGAAAACAACGCAAAAAAACTTGTAAAAACAACGACACTTGACGCCCCACATCAAAATCAACGGTGCTAATTTGGTTACCTGCGTGGATGCACAGAACTTTGTTGGCTTGAATTACTGGACATGCTGTAATGTAATTTAGTAATTTGCGGTGTGTGTCATGGCGGCGTCTGCAAATCCTTTCGATTTCGACGTTACAGAAACGGTTTTGATTAGGATGAACGCTGATTAAGACGATATTAGGATGATTAGGAATAAGAGCAGACTGCACCCTGATCACAGATCACCACAGGTTATACAGCCGATATAATGACATGTAATTACACGGTTATACGTTGTTCGCAACTTTACTTTTTTTGCAGTTCGCCCGATCTGTTCCCATGCGGCTGGGCGTCCGCGCACGGCATGCCTCTGGTGGCGCCGTTCAACGTCGCCGCACGACTCGCAGCGCATCTGCGCGAGCCGACTGGTTTGCCGAAATTTCGCTCCGACTGTCGCACGCCGATTTTCGTGCGCGCTCGCCACTCCTGGTCGTATATGCCGGCGCTGTGGAGCCCGCAATCGTCTGCGAGCCGCTCAGTGGCGTGGTCGCCGCCGACGTACGTGCACGCGAACACGTGCTGCGTTGGCCCGTTCCTGAATCGGGCGCGTCTCGCGGCGTTACTGCCGAGAGTCGTCGGACCCGGACCGTTGCCGTTGGTGCTGCAGGTAGAATGGTGGATTGCTCGCAAGAAGTTTTGACAAACTCAAATATAAATGTGACGAAACACTTTTTCGACGGAATACCGAAATGCTTGGTTGGTGTCCCGCCACCGCGTGCGCTTTCTGTTGTGCAGTGTTGCCCAAAACACGCACACCCAGCAGCCATGCCCAAGCAGTTATACCAACGAATGGGTGCCGGTGTGTTTGTGTTGGAAGTGGCAGGGTTAGAAGTTCTCGCATGAAGGCAACGCACACGCATGGAGAAAGTGTCCGCGGTCTTCGGAATGTGACTTACGCTGATTGATGGACAAGCTGAGCTTGCCTGTTTATTGATCGAAAGGAGCAATAGAATGTGACCAATCGGTCTGTTGTTGAGCGTTGAGTGAATAGTTTAAAACAGAGTGCTGTTCAATTTTGTTTGCTGTCGCTTTTGCAGTGCATTTTGTGCGGCGTGCTACAGTCGGCGCACCGTCCCCATGCGTTGTTGGAGTTGTGGCAGAGCAGCGAATCCACTACCGCAGGCTCAGTGGAGGATCGTACTAGAGCGAAGGATTTGTGGAAAATCTCGGACGACCCGAACGTCACCACCGCAACAGCGACAGCGACCACGGAGCGATCAACGTTGTCTGGCCGAGGGGACGCGACGAAACGTGCGGACACGCTGATTGGCTCGGTACACCGCGGATGCACGCTCGCGCTCAGGCACATTCCCATTCCGGTGAAGGCGAGAAACCGGGTCAGTCAGTTGTCGGGTGTTGCAAATTATTGTTTGGCAAGCTATTTTCCGTCAAAAATTGTGCCTTGAACCGTTTGAAACAAAACAAACTTGAATTATTGCATTTTCATCAACACACGACTTTTTTTCTGATGTCGCACAACAGTCACAAACAAACACACAGGCACGTCGACACGTTGCATGAAACGTTGCACGTGTTACATGAGGCTCGTGGCTGTGTGTGTGTGTGTTCGATTGTGACTTCAGCGTTGGACCAGGAAACCCGGTTTTTAAGATAAAGTGCGCCGTCTGCCTGCTTGCACTTTATCTTGCGGCTACTTTATCTTCCCACAAGGACATGCAAACGCTCACAGGCCCGTCGATTTCGTGGCTGGGTGGCCGGTTGCACAACGATTGAGTCGGTGCCCGGTTTTTTGTCCGACCTTTTGTGTCGAATCGACGCGTGTCCACTTTTGATCAGCGTACAACCCCCGGCGGAAGGTCAAACCTGCCCCATGGAATGTGACACACGCTTGGCCCCGTTGTCATTTTTGCGTGAGTTTTTTTGACACTGTTTATGTTGTCGTATCTGTATCGATCAGTTTGGGTTACCGGTGACCAAATATGTTGTGGGATGTGCCGTGGTACTGTACTGTACTGCTTTTTGGGGTTGAGCACGCTGATTGGTTGTGGATGTGCGGTATGTTTTGATTTTCAAGCTGTTATTGGTATTTCGTGCCAGTACAGGAAACTGATTGTTTTCCAACCACATCATTTTTAATCATGCATTTTTTCCTCCCCCCCTGCAACCCCATGCTCGTCAAGTTGCCAAGATTGAACCCACAAACAAACAAAAACTGACGTCTGACTTTGTTCTTCCGCGTTCGCTTATGGGAGTGCACAAGTCAAAACAGAGCTGGTGGTTTCTTAAAATTTTCTCAGTTTTCCAGGACTGTTGTTCGCCTTTTTCCAGAGCCGAGCGAGCACCCTAACACCGGTTTCGTCAAGTGCCGCTCCGCCCGCCCGACGAAGCGTCGCGTGAAACGCACGGAGCGTCTCGCCGATCTGCAGCATCCGCCGGCGCCGAAGCGACCGCGAGCGCAGCGCTCGTTCGCTGGTCGGTGCTGGTGTTCTTGCGCTCGTTTGCGCTCGATTCAGTGCGAGGACGAAATATACAGTGGCGGCCAAAAGTGGTGGAACATTGCGCGCGTGTGTGCGCGTGTTGCATCAGCCGTACAAACGCTAGACTTCAAGCAGCGAGTGACTGGCGATTTAGTGGACTGGAGAACGACCAATAATACAGGAAAAGGATCACATCATACGTGATATTCCACTCTCTCGCTACTTGAAGTTTATTATAAGAATCCCATGCTATTTTTTGTTTTTATGATGACTACTGAGTGTATGCGTAGGTTTTGTTTCACTGTGTCGCTGTGAATGTCAGCTCAGCCTAACATTTCGCCGTGCACTTCGCAGCGTCCAAGTGCGTGCTGCAGTCGTCTCCGCTGTCATCCGAAGTGCGTCGTCCGGTGACGCGCGGCATCAAGCTGCCCAAATACTCGTACACCGCACAGACGGGCGCGCATCAGTCGCCGAGCGTGCAGGCGGCGACCAAAGTGAAACGGCGCGTCGTCGTCCGGCATTCGTTCGTTGCATGTTGATTAGCTCTCGTTTGCAACTCAAGTGCTTCTCACTGCGGAGAGCAAACTGTCCGGACCGTTCTCGGGCTGTTTTGAATTTGAAACGAATTTATGTCGTATTTTTTCCAGAAGACGCGCTCTTCAAAAGCATAAAATTTTGTTTTTCTTTTCTTGCAGCACCTCAACCGATCACCGGTCTGGCGGCGCTGGTGGCCTTCGCTCGCCCGCTCGTGGTGGCGGCGTCTCGTTCGAGAGCGCTCAGTCACCGGTTCCACTGCGGCATCGCGGTTCGTGGTCGCCATTTTTTATTGTCCGGATTGGCTCTTTTCCTGTAACATGCATGCATTCCAAATTTCTGTTTCCCGGTATTTTATGCTTTTTGCCAAAAAATGTTATTCATTCTTTCGCCATGTTCAGTCGAGAGTGAGACCGAATACGGTGTGCCCCCCCAGTGTTTGTTGATTTGTCCATCGTTATCCCAACCTCCAACGTTGCTTCGTTTGCAGCGGGGCGCACGGCTGCGGGCCGCAAGCGACGACCGATGGGCATCGCAACGCCGCAGGTGCAGCCGCCGCCGGTGAGCGCACAGCCGACGCTCGTCCTGTACAACGGCGGACGGCCGATGCAGCAACGCCCGATCATTTCCGTCTCTCAGTCGCAGGTAGACGCCAAAGAATGAACGGCGTTTGCTCCAGGTTATTATGACTCGGTAATGTTGCACGGTCACGAACAAACGCGCATACGCACGCATACGATGTGTCTGTTTGTGTGCCTGTCTGGTTCGTTTGTGATTGTGCAGCATTTCCGGGTGCACACTAAACAGTCTGCTCAGACTCGAACTCTGCAACTAAGCCAGGCATTCTGTCCGATTTTGTTTGTGTCTGGAAATCTCGTTGTATCCAATTTCGTGCACTTCTTGGTCGAAAGGAGTAATGAGAAGAGCGGGAGTTGTGTGGATTTTGTTTTGAAATTGGTGGGGAGTGGTGAAAACTGTAATATAAAGTAGAGCCACCTGAATGAGAATGTGCAACCAACACCAAGCTGCAGTCTCCATTGCCGATTTGCCGCCGCAGGCACTGCAGTCACGTGACGTGTACACGCTAGCCGACAGCGCCTCGGTGACGCGCTTTCCGGTGCCGGCGGTCGCTTCGAATCCGAACGAGTGGCAGCCGACGCAGTTGGCGCATTGGCTTCGCCAGACCGACTGTGTCTCCGTGACGATCATGCAGCAACTGGTGCACGAGGTTCGCTGCTCGTTTTTCAGTTCGTCCGGCCAGTCAGTAGCGGTACAAGTGAACGGTGACGCGCACGTCACCGTTCTTGTCTACAGTCGCACACTAAATTTATGGGCAATCAGCCAGTTTTTTTGCCCGCATGTGACATGCATAGTGCAGGTAACAAATTTGCGGTGCAATTTGGAATTTGAAGATACCTGCACCGGTGCAGGTTACGATTTTTTACAGAGAAACCATGTAATCAGCTGATTGGTTGATGATCACGTGATGCATGCTTGCATTTCGCTTATTGATATGACAACAGGGTCCAGGGTGATGAAAAAAACGTAATTCTTAACAGCTAGCTGATTGGTTGGTTCATTGCACACACTGTGCAGGCTGGCACGTGCATTCTGTGCAGGCATTGCTGTGGAAACGGAGTTGTCCTGCACAGAATGCTTGCATCGTTGCTTCAACTGCACGTGTATCCAACCAGCCAATCGGTTAGTTGTATTTGTTGTCCAGGTCGATGTTGTCAATCAGCATGCTAGATTCAAACGCCACAATGCAAAAAAAAGTGCACTTGATTAATATTTTAACTCCCATAGTTATGAAAATGTGCAGAAAAACGCAGAAATGTCCCAAAGCAGGCAGAGTTTACGCAGAGGTATTATCAATTTTTTAGGTTCTGCGAATCAATGGGTTTGCAGTCGTGAAAGGAAACTAGTTTCACTCTTTATGTGGCAATTAAAAGTCGCCATTAGGGGGCTCATATTACATATTTAGAAGACTTGGATCATTTTGCCATGCCAATTTTGAATTCCCTCGTCATGCATGAAACAGTGCTTACCTATCTATGCGCGCATTGAGTCTCGGGACCGCAATAAAAGAACATACTCGGGTTAGGTTTATCCGGCCCGGTTACATCGACTTTCTACGTTCATTCCAGACATGAATTCGCTTTTACTCACATTTTCAAAAGAAATACCAATTTTTGCGACTCGAGTTGATGACAGATAATTTTGCTTGTTGATCGGATCTCAAAACAAATACGTCTCCGTTTGAGAATTTTCATTTGGGCAAAGCAAGAACAGAATGAGCGACTCATTGTTGTCTTCTTTTAGCGTCCACAGGACTACAATTTAGGAGTTCGTAGAGTAGTACCAGGCGGATACTTGCAGTTTTCATTTCTCTTGCGTCACCAGTTTCTTCGTTTCTTCGTTTTTATTCTCACACGGTCGTTTCACGCGCGCCCCGTTGGTGAACCTCGAGTACTCTGGACGTGAAGCCGGCCTTCATTTCGCCGATGATGACGCTCATCAGGAAATTGATGAACGGTTCCGTGTTTTTTCGTTCCGATCGCGACATGCTAAGCGTGGCGGCCGCTCGACAAAAGCACTCGCAGATGCTCCGTTTGAACACCAACCACTGGTCGGCCGTGAAATTGACGCCGTAGTGATAATGGATCTTGCCGACTTGTTGACAGTGGCGTGCCAGTTGCTCCTGCAACGTGTATCCGCTGCTGAATTATTGAACAGTTCAGTCATTATTTTTGAAGGGTCGTAAAACAGCGCTCACTCACGGCTTAAGCAAGTGAGAGCAAGTTCAATCTCACTAACTGACTCTGGGGGACTTGGTGATCTAGAGTAGGAATAATGCTGTTTCAGTGTTGTAAATGAACAGTTTTTAAGGCCGAGCAAGCATTTGATTTTTTTGGTTTCTCTCAGCTAAAAAAAATCTTATAAACGTGATTCGACGACGCTTGTTGCATATATACCAGTTATTCGTTGAAGTCACCAACCCGGTCGGTGAATCCGATCAGCGTGAATGTACTCTCGAAGAACACTTGTATGCGTTCGATTTGTTGGGCAAGTGGCGCGGTGCGCGCTGCTGCCTCGATCGACATGTCAGTTGGCAGGCCAAAATGGCGTAGAAATGGCGGGTGACGCTCGATGATGGTCATCAACAGAGCACTGCACATTGACCGCTTGTCGATCGCTTGCCAGACGGCGCGTAGCGTTGGTGCGACAAGTTTGATTTTGTCTAACTGTTGGTCGGTCGCGGACATGCTATGAATTTTTTCCTTTCGTCTCAGTTTGTCTCAAAATGTTGGCGGTCAGAAGAATTTCTATCAACATTTTGTTCATTCCTGCTTGGATCACCTTTCTGTACTTGCATTATCTTGTGCTGTTCGTCATTTCGGAACATATAACATCACTTTGGCCTTAACCAGGCGGCTCATGGGGGCATTTTTCGGAAGACCTTTATGCGCCATATGAAAAGGTACATTTACCTTGTTTCCACCCGAAGATTGCGTCCAAACGAGCGTTTTTGCCAACTGAATCGTCTCTTTGACAACTTGTGGGGCAGCGATATCGAGATTGAGCGGACCGACTTAGGCAGGCGTATTGGCGCCTCGGTATCGCTCGCGACATCATCATTGTAACTTATTTGATCCGTGTATTTTCTTACCATCTTCTATAAGATTGTAGGACCGGTTTAAGTTAAGCGGCGTTAAGAGAAACACGTCTTTGTCACAGTAATAGCGATTGTAGTATTGTGTTTTTTGATGCCGCGACTCAATGTGTTTACAGACGTGGAAAGGTAATCAATTTTATGATTCGTGCAGTAATTCAAGTCGTATTGTGATTGTGATTCAGTCGTATCTCAGGGACTCGGTCCTCTTCACCAATTTTGAATTCCCGCGTCAAGCACTAAACTGCTTTCTTATCTATGCGCACATTCAGTCGCTGAACCTACATAAATAAAGATAAGTAGCAGCCAACCGGAGTACACGACGAAGTGAATGGCAATGTCCGCACGTTTGTCGGCTCTTGGATGGCGTAAGCATCTATCGACGGTTGTACCAATATGCTCGTTTGAAACGCTGCTAGTGCAAACTTGTCGATGGAACTAAAGTATAATGCCGAAGTCGTGAACAAAGTAGTTGCCAGCAAAAAAAGTACAACTGCTACCGAAAATGGTGGTCATCTTCGATCAGTGCAATTGCGCGCTGTGCGGCGACCAGGAAACCGTTGTTCATTTCCTCTTTCACCAATTGCAGAAAATGGTTCCACGCGTGCAGCTCGTCATCGCTGATGGTACAGTCAGATTCAGACATGCTCGTTGCTCGCACGATTTCGTCGCGTACAACATTTTGAAAGTGGCTCCAGTTGTGTTGGTTAAAATTGACGCCTTTCTTGTAATGAATGCAACCGACGTTTGCACACAGACGTCGAACCACAGACTGAAAGCGGTTTTTTGCTAGTTTCAAAGAGCCATCGCTTGTTGCTGCTCACAGCTATACACTTTCTTACAACTTGACTGAAAACGTCTGGTTGAGCAGTATTTTAAAAATTTACTAAATTAACTAACTGGTGGTTCTATATGTTTGCAAAGTTAGCAGTAGCACTAATAGTCGTGAATTCAGCAAGTTCGAAGTGCATTGTTTTGAGTATTGCAAGTAATGCCTTCGTCTCTGCATTTACCTCGGGCGCGCTTTGTATCGACGAGACCAAGTCATCGAAAAAGCTCTCGATGCGTAAACCCTGGATCTGAACGGCGTCCTGTTCGACCATGCTGCTGCGGTGACAGTCGGACGGTATTTGAAACAGTTGCGCCAGTGACGGTTGATTGTGGACGAGTGACACGACGATGTAGGCGCCGAATGGGCGCTTCGACTCGCGGACACGAGTCCACAAGTTTTGAATGTGCATCAGCTCGGTCGCGTCGAACAATTGGTTCGACTCTTCGTTCGTTGCGTCAGTGGTTTTCTTTGACTCGGCACAATCGTCGTCGTCGTCATCGTCGTGTTTGGTCGCCTTGTCCAGCTCGCTCCATGACCGAGCTTGCGGAGGCGTCTCCGAGCGGACACACTGCGCCACGCAGCCAATCATCTTTTGGACGTCACAAACTTGTCGACGATGTACATTAAGATGCTTCATGAAGTTCCAGCAGAATGTCGCATAATGCTATAAGGTTTCATAATTGCATAAAACACCACAATGCTGTATCATACCAATGCATCATTAATCACAATTTCAATGAATGCGCACGTAATCACAGACGTGATCCATCCTGATGGTTTCAAGTTGTTTTTTTGCGTAGGCGATATCAATGTCGCAGATGCTATTATTATTGCGACGTGCAAACTGACGGTAAAAACAATGAACGCGTCTCTTGAAAACGTTTGTACAAAGTTTCCGAATAACAAAGTCACGATGAGCTTGGCAGGTGTTTTGGAAATAAAACGTGTCACAAAAATATAATGTTTTCAACTTTAACAATTTCAAGCATCCGTTGTGCATGGGCCATGGGGTTAGAGGAAAAAATTCCAATTTTTTTCTACAAGTTAGGTTTGTTCGAAGCGTCTCGTCGAGCTGAGTTCAGCTAGATTATTTTCAGAACGATCCGGAAAACTATAAGAGCGAAAATCGTGTTTTATTGAAATTTTGTCCATTTCATAGAGGGAAAGTTGCATTTTCAACAGTAAAACAGGACAATTTTTGACGTGTACTTGAATATTGAACCGTTCTTAGTTGTTCCTCTTTAAAAAATTACCAAAATTTGACTGTGTTCAAAAATTCCTGTTTGCTGTAGCTAAGTCGGCAACCCCTGTCGATCCGGTCGCCCCCCCCTCCAAGACACTTACTTTCAGGTTCAACCAGCTATGCTATCTGCCACATGGCGAGAGCCCGCTCTTCAATTCATCGTATCAAAAACACGTACCATGATTTCGCGATCACGTTGCGGGCAACTGACAGACGCAAGTTTAACACGTTAGTTTATCTTAGCACGCAAGTTTTAACATGTGGCCATGTTATCGGGTATCTGAAAAACGGTCGTGTGATGTGGTATTGACCAACACCTCCGCTCCAATTGTTTAACAATTGGACAACTCCATTGTAGACCTATAACATACGCGAATCAACAAGATATCATGTTCATCTCATGGCCTACCGACTGAAAAACATGTTCTAAGTTGCAACAAAATAATTTCTGAAACGATATTTCAATTCAGATAAGTCATTTCAACGCTAAAAATTAACCCTAGAAGTCATCCAAATCGAAAAACATGGAGTACGTCGGTCAAAATGACTAAATAATGACATGTACCTAAGCACACAAAGAAGGTGGGAAAAAATTTGGTTTGAACTTTCAAAAAATTATGCCAGAATTTTCAAAGCAAAGTAGGAGAAAAAATTTTCAATTTTTTTCTATTTGAAAAAAAATCCAAATAAAAAAACGAAAAAAAACAAAACAATTTTTTAAACCCCCTAATGAAAGAGAACCACCATGCAACAGCTGGATGTAGTTGTCCTTATAAGAAAACGGGAAAGGACTAATGTCAAAAAACAAGAAAAAGTAACAGCTGCAGAACTAACTAACCCTCGTTGTGCCACATTTTGTTTTTATCAATCGCGCGAATAACATGGGTCTGTTTTAGCTTAGCTTGGCATAGGAGGAATGTAATCGGCAGGGAAAAAACAAAATAAGTTCTTCTGGAAAAAAGTTTTTGTTTCCAGCAAACTCGTTTGTTTTTCAACAAGTCGAGAGTCGTTTTGTATTTCGAACAACGATCAATTAAAAAACACTTTATGTTCGCCATCGCAATTGTTTTTTATAAATTACCATTTTTAACGTGACATGCAATCTTCAGTTTTGATTTTGATTTTGTCAAAGATCGTATATGAAGCGCAATTTTGAGAAAAAACAGTATTGCAATGAGAGATTTTGTCGCGTACGGAAAATTTGGGGTGCTGGGATAAGTTGAAAGAAAACGCGGAAGGTAGAGCAACCGTTTTTCTTTAAAAATATAACCGGTTTATTGAGATCCGTAGCTTAACACACCGTAAAACATGCCGTACATAAGTAGCACAAACATGTGCTTTGGAATATAACATCACCAACATAGTAAACTCACTTTTCTGATAGCACCACTGGTGCGAAAATAACGACATTGAAATTAAAAATAGTCTGGCAACTTGCAAACCGCCGTTAGACCACATGCAATCAATCATGCTCTCTCAGCCACATACATGAACATTGTCCTACATGTATGTTCTCGTTTTATTCTGATCTACAATGTGTTCCCCCGCGGTTTTCTCACAACTTTAAAATATCTCGATTGAAAGACAAAAACATTATTGTACCGTAGTTCACAACTGTTCTGCTAGATTTCAAAAGCGAACGTGTCAGTTTGAACGTGTTGAAAGTGAAAGTTGAAAGTGTCAGTTGCAATATATGCAAATAACGTATTGTTCAAATAATATGCAAGTTCAGACGATGAAAGCACTTACTTGCTCCTGTCACAAAGTATATTAAAAACCAGTTGAATATTCATGTGTTGCGGAATTGTTTCCACCATCTGCAATGTAAGATAACAAAGAGAATATGATAACGCGCGCGTGCAAGATTAAAACAGGTTTAATTGAATGCGTAAAGCGCCGCTGGAAAGTATTCAATCATCTCACGGACGGACCTGCTGCTTTTATTCTAACCAAGCATTTTGCTCACTGGTTTGCTTACTACATACTGTAAATCGCATAAAGCAGCTACTGAACCAGCTACATTAGTGATGACGAATATCATAATTCATAGCAATCTTATCACTGCTTGTTAATTCAACGAAGTAGTCCGACCGGAAGCAGACGGCTTTCAAATTCATTGAAGAAAGATTGGAAGAACGGTATACATTAAAAGGCTACATGTATTACAAGATGATAGTTCAGTATGCTACAACTTTGTGATACCCATGTTGCGATGTTTCTAAAATCTAATCATATCAAATTTTAATGTAACTCGTGTTTTTTGTGCAGGACGTTGACGGGCAGGCGTTCATGCTTCTCACACTACGCGACTGCATGGAGTACCTCGGTATGAAACTAGGACCGGCACTGAAACTTTGCGCTCTCGTGCAAGAACTGAAAATTGTGTTCCTGGAAAAATACGCCGCCGTAACAATGAACAGTCAACAAGCGCAAGCAACGCCAACCTTGACATACAGTCGAAAAATACAGTTTTGAGCAACTGAGAGGTTACGTGGAATCTGATTTTTTTGACATCTTCCATTTATGACTCCGGAGTTGGTCTTTTTGGTCTTTTTTTCTGACATTTTTCAATTATTCAAGTAAACATGAACTTGTCATTTTTGAGCTTGACTGCTTCGGTGTCACCTGACGACCGATAAATAAAGGTACGGGTACTTTACGGATAAAGAGAACGGAAGCCAATTGCAGTTCAAATCGTGTTTTAACAAAAAAGTTCATTCAGCCTTTCGGTGTCCCACACCTCAAGGTGGCTTCTGGGGGCATCTTATGGTTATCATTGACTTTCATAACTAGGATTTAAAAATATTTATTATGTTCACCAGTATAATATTTAAATTGATTTGGCTTTTGAGCATTTCATTTTTTAATACTGTGCGGTGAGTATTTTTCCGAGACCGCGTTGTTTCTCAATATTGTTTCGGCCAAAGTTCGTGTTGACGTTTTGCGTTATGCTAAAATTATG
Source organism: Theristus sp. LFF4_11 (assembly GCA_030248135.1). NCBI lineage: Eukaryota > Metazoa > Nematoda > Chromadorea > Monhysterida > Xyalidae > Theristus > Theristus sp. LFF4_11. The sequence goes on along the minus strand of JASANC010002862.1, from coordinate 68,849 downwards.
TGTGGTCGTTGTATAATGTATGTAATTGTACATCTTCAGTTTTTCATACTGGGTAACACATTGTACATCAAAAAATTCCAGTCTATTCTTTGCCGGTTGCTGATTTCCTTTTTTTGAATGATTGTTGTTGTTTGAATGATTGAACGTATTGTTGTTTTTCAATGCACATTTGGCTTGGGGTTCGATCATGCTTTTAGGCATGATTACTGGACTGGTGCAGTTTCACATTTGTTTTGTTTGTTTTGACAGTTGGTAATCTTGATACTCGGAAAAGTGTTTTCGCTGTTGCATTTTATTAATTATTTTGCTTTTTTGGTCAACAGTTGTACGTTTTGTTTTTGTGCAGCAATGCAACAGCAACTACAAAACTCAAAACTAGCACAACGACTGTGCAATAAAACAAAGAAAACAAGGTGAGTTTTATTAAATTCTGTTTGGTCAGTGTGCACACGGACTATCATCAACAGTTGTGTGCAGCACTTTTTTGGAAATGAATACCACAAACTCACAAGTGGCAATACAGCCTTCCAAAGGAATAAGAACATTGGCCCATCACGAGTGGAGTTCATTTGCTTCTGCGGTGCACCTCCAGCACGCGCATCGTGAAGCCGGACTTCATCTCGCTGATGATGACACTCATCAGGAAATTGATGAACAATTCCACTTCGCTTCGAGCGGCAGGCGACATTTCGATTCGCATCGCAGCACGACAGAAGCACTCGCAGATGCTCCGTTTGAACAACAACCACTGGTCGGCCGTGAAGTTCACCCCGTAGTGGTAATGGATCTTGCCGACTTGTTGACTGTGGTGCGCTAGCTGCTCCTGTGCGAAATGAAACAAAGACAGTGTAACAGGTGAAAGTTTTTCAATCTTTAATTAAGGTATGCACGCATTGTTTTAGTGTTTACTTCAGAATTGATGGCTGGAAGCGATGTCAAGAATGTTCACCTTTAGTTACCACCGAAGCTGCAGAAACTAACCCGATTTATAAATCCGATCAGGGTGAATATGTTCGAGAAGAACGTCTCCATGCGTTCGATCTGGCGTTTGATTTCGCCGGTGCAGGCGGCCTCTTCGATGGGCATCGTGTCTGCCAGGTGAAAGTGGCGCAGGTAGGCCGGATTGTATTTGATGATGTTCAGCAGCACTTCACTGCACATTTCACGCGTGTCGATCGCGCGCCATACCGACCGCAGCATCTCGGCCACGCGTTTCGTGTTGTCCGGCTCGGTTTTCCCTCCGTTGCTACAATAATCGGCTTGACAATCCTTTTTAACTTTCAGATTCAATCTGAAAAGGATGTTTCGAAACCCACCAGAACACTTCGACGCTGTTCGGTTGTTTTTTCAAGCGGCGCATTAACGGACACGTCAGTGGCGGTGCATTAAGACTTGAAATAATCGTGTTTGCTCTTTGAATTGTGACCGTCGTTTTCGACTGCAACATGCAGGAGCAACGTCAACGAAATTTTATATGCGCACTAAAACTTAAAACTTAAAAATGCATGAAACTTTGTTGTTCGACGGGGAGGAGTGTCCGTTTAATTGGACACTTGTCGCTGACGTGGCGTCATTGGCGGCAATCAACGGCAACGCGGTGGTCGGTGTCAGCACCGCAATGAACGTGTCCAACGCTTTGTTGTCAAGTGTGCTTGAAGAAAAAGTTGCATTCGTTGACGCTATTAACCGAACAATCGCGCAGAAATTGATTTGTTTGCAACGCGATAAAGTTCCATAAAGACATCGTCACAATGCAACAAATCAACATCGATTCCAAATGCCCCACTGAACTGATTGTAGCGGCTGTCTTCGATGAGCATTGTCGCGCGACGGGCCGCCTTCAGGAATCCGTTTGTCATCTCAACCTGAACGATGCGCACAAAGTGTTGCCATGCTGCAGTTTCCTCGTCCGTAGCGGTTGTTGTGGCGACTCCCAATTCGTTCGTTTCAGCTGCTTTCAGTATTTCGTCCTGAACGACCGTACGAAAATTTCTCCAGTTGCGTTCATCAAAGTTGACACCTTTCTTGTAGTGGATTCGACCAACGTCCGTGCACAGTTGACTCACGACACTCTGTAACTGGCAATGTGTTTGAAAAGTTCGCGGAAATTTAATCATGCATTACTTAAAAAAGACAAGTTTCCATACTTCCGGCGCGCTCTGGACGGACGCGACGAGATTGTCAAAGAACGCCTGTATGCGGAGTCCCTGGATCTGGACGGCCTTCAGTTTGCGCATGTGCTCCGGGTCGCAGTCGGGGTCGATCTGGAATTGTTGCGCCAGTGCCGGCTGGTTCGTGACCAGCGCCACGACGATCCGGGCGCCGAACGAACGCTTGCAATCGCGCACACGGCTCCAGAGACGTTGAATGTGCTCGATTTCGACCGGCGTCAGTGGTTCGGCGTGAAACAGTGAACTGCCACTGATCGCTTGCTGATCAGTCGGCACGGTCAGCAACAGTCGGTTGGTCGGCTCGTCACTGTGGTCGTTTGCAGAGTCCGTGTGTGCTCGTGGACGGAGCAGCATCTTTGAGAGGCGCCCGAACATGCTGGCTGTGTGCGTGCAGTTTGCGATCGTCGTTTTGGACCGATGTTTCCTGGAAGACGATGCTGTTTTTTTGCTATGAACGTTGTGTGATGTCACCAAAAAATACGTGGGCACAGAGGTCGCTGACACGTGCGTGGGTGCACTATCGGTCGTCGATTAAAAATCTGTCCCATTTGGTTCAGTGACAACAGCGCAAACAATACAGGTTTCGTCAGCGGACAACTACAGGGTGATTAAAAAAATTTAATTGACGAGTGATGTTCGGAAATGAAGCAACATTTTGAGCGGAACCTTTACGCATGCACTTGCGTTGCTATTGTTGTGTTTTCAGCTGAAACGTCACCGAAGTTGCTTCTGTTGATATCAGTTTCAGTTCAAAATGGTTGCTTCTGTTCTGAATGAAATCCGGTTTACGTACACCCTGTACATAGTTTCGGATAAGTTTTATTTTATGATGGGTTGCATGCAACGGAAGCCGCGGCGTGAAAAATGCGCGAACCTTTATTATTACAGCTCTTCAAAGTTTTCATTGCAGGTTTCGCGGTGCCATGAACATACAGATTGATTTCCACGCATAAGTATTTGCATCGGTGGGATATTCCAACAACAACAACGTGTCTGATTTAAAGCAGTTGCAACGAGCGTGGTCGTTATTATTCGATGATAAACAGTTGCCGGTTTTCATTTGACTCAAATGAAGCCATTAGTTACTAGCCGTTGTTTCCTGTGCGCGCGTTCGATTCGCGTACACACAGACACAGTAACTATTATTTCTTCTTGACGAAGTTCAATTTCTTTCCAGACAGTGAATCATATTCATAAGACGTGCAAATGCATCATGTGCACTGGAAACAGGGAGGGACGTATTATTATTTTATTGCATGAATGGAAATGTCGTGTGTATTTTTTTCGAACTACAGGTTGAAACAAGTTTTGATTTTGAGGCTGTTTTATGCAATGGAAAGCACTGCTCATCCATTATGGTGCAGTTCAAAATTGTGAAAATGTGATTGTATGAAGAAACACTGGCAAAGTGAAATAAACTGATTGAAGTTTTGTTTGGCACCATGTGTATTTTCCATTTCGGTGGTTGCGCAAGCCGCCAAGCGTCACGTGCGTTTGTCTGACACTGGGTGACACACTACTTCGAAACACCACACTCTTTTTATCTATCATCTTTGTCTCTGTAACTTTGCAGTGCGCTGTATGTTCACAATTTTTACTGTCAGTAGTTATTGCAGTACAAAGTTTTATCAAGTTTACAAAGTTCACAAACTTTTCGGGTGTTGTGGTGAGCGTATTTTTCCTGACAGCATGGCGAATCCGCCCGAACAACCGTTGAGCGAAGTGTTGCCCGCGTTTGCGAGTGGCCCGTTGGACGTGTACCGCCGACGGGCATCGTTCGATTGGCGCCAAATGGCGTTGGCGGTTGACGGGGAGGAGCGTGTGCGCTACGTGGTCTGTTTTGGCGCTCAGCACTGCGTCAGAATTTGCCATTCAGAGAGAGCTTCAGCAATGCTGAGAGTCACGCAGTGAAATCCGGAAGTGAACGTGGAACGTCGTTGATTGGCTGGCGCCTTTTCGAACTGTGTCTCGCTGTTTGCTCCCGGCCACTTGCCGGATGTAGATGTTCAATGCAGAACTTGGTTAGAAAACTGAAGTGAGAGCTCAGAAAAGCACAGTGCTCACCAGCAATCCGAGGTGCTCTGAGAAAAACCATTCGGCAGACGTGCAGAGTTGACCAAAACTAACTATGCACATTCAAAATGCGGTGACAAAGTGATGTTCTCCCAAGCATATTTCCTCCGCACGTGCTTCAATTTTCTCAGCGTCACGTTTGGAGCGTCATGCGCCGTGAGCCGCTGTTCGACCGCGATTATTTGACGAAAACGACGGAGGCGCAGCGAGCGTTGACGTTCGCACGATGGAAACGTCTGCAAGACCTGAATGTTGTCTCGGCCGAAACGGTCAGCGAACATCGCCTGTAATGCTTCCTGATGTGCCAAGGCAGACGCACACCATGGCTGAAACGGTCGTGTCTATTGTTCTGTCGTGTGCTGAACTGAGTAGGCGAAGCCGCTTTTTGACAGAGGATCATCAGTGTTTCTTGATGTGCCGTTTTCATAAAAGACTGGGCTTATGCGTCAGGCTTGTCTTCGGAGACCTACAAGGACTGTGTTCAGGCTTAGGAACAGGTTTGAGCCATGGTTTTTCTTTTTACTGGTTTTCATCGTCAGAGAATCAGCGCTTTGAGTTAGAAATGGAACGTCCAATACAATGCAATGGTTCCAAAATGCCTAAAAGTATTGGGATAAGCATTCTGTGAGACTTATCTCTCTCGCCGTTTGCTTCATGCAATTCGTTGCTATTTGAAACGGTAGCCTGAATGTCGCGCGCTGATTGGTCGCAGTGCTGAAATGGTCGATTTGGCACGATGTTTTGATTTGACTTTTTGTCAACTGCAAATGCTCATTCATCCGCTTGATTCAGCCAGTTGCGAACATTCACTTGAATGATGCGCTGTCGTCGTTTGACGAATCGCTCGGTGCAAAGTTCGGACTCAGCATGCAGGTTCGGCCGGGTTCTGTTTTGTTTGTGGTCGACAGTATCAATTACAATTGATATTCTCTCAATGATCGTTTGGTTTAAAGAGATTCTGCCAACAGCAGTTTTTTTTTGATTGAATGAAAAATCTTCATCTTCGTTTTTCAATCGTCGCAGGTTTTTCGTGTCAGCATCCAGCTGATGGGCACCGGGAGGCACGCGCATTTTCTAGAGCAGATCGACAATGGTCAAGTCAGTCCGGGACCGCTTTGTCGATTATAATTCCAGCATCGTTTGTCTTCTTTCACTGTCACTGTGCGCTGTCTTTTACAACCATGCGTACTGCACGTGTTTGTTTCATTCAATCAGTTTTTTTTATTCAAGTGGTTCAGGAGGGGCACATCACTGATGAGGCCACCCCTCTTCTGCATCTGATGTTGGCCGGGCCGAAATGCAGAGAACCATCATGCAACTTGGTTGATTTCTCACCAACAAAACTCAGCCCACAAAACCACCCGTCACCACTGCAGATCGTCGGTTGTTTCGCCCTCACCGAGCTGTCGCACGGTTCGTTCGCGCGCGGCATCCGCACGGAGGCCCGTTTCGACGCGTCCACCGGCGAGTTCGTCCTGCGCACGCCCGACATCGAGGCGGCCAAGGTCTGGGTCGGCAACCTCGGTCAAATGGCGACGCACTGTGTGCTCTATGCGCAGCTGTTCGTGCCTGCCGACGCCGCCGTTGGTTGGTGCGGCAGGGTGTTTCCATTGTGCACACACACAAAAAATGACCGTTTTACATGGGATTTTAACGGGTTCGAACTTCGAAGGACGGTAAAACTTCGGAATTCGTTCTGTGTGATAACGATTTGTGATTGAAGGGAGAAAGCGGTGGTACTAGTTTCGGTAGCTTTGAGACCATCAATGATATGCCGCAGTCATGATACGAATAACACGATGAACATCATTTATGAGCTGAGGAAGTCAACGAATGCGAAAAGAATGAACAAAACAATTCATCGACCTGATCGACAAATTCAAATTGAAACATTCATTCACAATCAGTCAAATATAGGAAGAATCAATTGCTTGTTTTTATATCGCAGACAACGCCGCTGCCGGAAGCGACACACCGCCACTGAAAGCGTGTGGAATGCACGCGTTTATTGTTCCGTTGCGCGATCCGTGCAATCTGCGCCCGTTCGCTGGCGTCGTCGTCGGTGACATGGGCGAGAAGATCGGATGGGCCGGTCTCGATAACGGGCAAGTGTTGTCGTTTCTCTTTTGTTTTTTTTTGTGGAAAAAACCGTAAGGTCTTGTGTTGCTACCGTTCCTGCGGACACAGACGTGTGTAGGTACGGCACGGTACGGCACGTTAGGCCTCGTGTTATTGCATACTACTGTTCATGGAGACGTGCCTTTGACGTACGTCAGCATGCGTCAGTGTGAACACCTTTACAGCTTGTCTGTTTCCTACTTCCTGACAGACCCAATCTAATTGTCAAACGAACATTGCGCTACTGCATTTCGCATCAGAATATTGTTCAGGCCGCAATTATGGTTGTTTTTCAGTTGTGGTCACTGTGATTTTGCGTTTTTTGGAGTTCATGAATGCTAAGTGTAATCGAAGATGAAAAGATAGATTGATGTGATGTGTCGAATGAATGAGCTTGAATGTGTCCTGCTCATTTTTTGAATGCTTGAATGCATCATTTTTTGGTGTTGTTTGTTTCAGTTGGGTGATGTTCAACAATTACCGTATACCGCGCGAAAGTCTGCTCAACCGAACCGCTGATGTTTTGCCGAACGGGCGCTACGAGAGTTCCATGAAGGTTCTGCAATACAGTTTTACTTTTGAGAACGCAGTCGCACGCGAAACGATGCTCGTATTCAGTGTGTTTGGCTGTTTGGTTTGTTCTTACAAATAGACAGTTGCAGAAAATTGTGATCTATTTTTTCAAACGTGTCCCACTGAAATGACGTCATGTGCCGCAAAACATGCGCTTGTCGTTCACAGCAAACCAGACTGTCCGTTTAGCCGATTCCCTCCCGTAAACAAATGGTGAATGTCGAATCAGTCACAGCAAACTGACATTTTAGTCCCCGTACTTTGACAAACGGGCGTGTTTTAAAGCAAATGACGTCATTTTAGTCCGGACACGTTTGAATAAACGCACAATAGCTAAATTAGCTGACGCTGACGCAGCACTGGAGCGCACGATTTTCGCAGACACGCGAGCGTCTGGCGGCCGCTTTCGGCGCGCTGTCGCTCGGCCGCGTCAGCATCGTGCGCAAGGGCGCCCTGGCGTGCCGCCTGGCCACCGCGGTCGCCGTGCGGTACTCGGCCGTGCGGCGGCAGTTTGCGCCGAACGAAGACGCCAACGAGTGGCCGGTGATCGAGTACCCGTTGCAGGTGTGGTGGCACTCGCCAATTTCCAACCGGCCACACGAGTCGTTTGCACAGCACTGTGCCTGCCTACACACAGTGCTTGCACGGTGTGGTGTATGGTGTTGGCTTTGTTGCGCAACTGTGCTTGGCAATTTCTCCATTCGAGCTCGTTCGCTTGAGACGAGAGCCGGAATTGGGAAACGTTTGTTTCGTTCGTTGTTGTTGTCATTCATTGCCGCGCTAATGACGTATCATGCTCGTGTCATCTGGGTTTGTGTACTCAACGAAATCGGCTGCCGAACCCTGATCGATCCAGCGGTCACACATGAAACCGGATTAAGTCGCTTTCTTAATGACCGTCGACAGTTTTCGATTGCGGCTGCATTTCGCCTGCGTTGCAGCAACGTCGTGTGCTGCCGTACGTCGCCGCCGGCTACGCGCTCTCGGTTTTCTCCGATCGTTTCATGGATGAATTCACGAATTTCGTCGTCCGAATGATGCAGAATGAGAAATCGTCGGAAATGGTTCGTGACCTGATTTGTTTCTGTTTTTAATTGAATAAAAAATTGTATCTCTTTTCTGTTTCTGTTTTTGTTTCTTTTTAAAGTTCTCTTTGTGTGACAAAATGATCCACCGAATTTTAGACCGAACTCGGCCGTGAGATCCACGCCGTGTCGAGTGTCGTGAAGCCGGTGTCAACCTGGACCGGCACACGGTGCATATCGGAGATGCGACAGGCTTGTGGTGGACACGGGTAACGGAAGCTCCTTGTTTGAAGACTGGCTGCTTCTAATAATACTTTTGTTCCCTTGATTATTCAGGGTTTTTCTTTTGACTTTGCTGGAAAGGCAAGGCATGGCTTAGAGTAGGGTTAGGTTAGGTAAAAGTTAGAATTGGATTTGGCTTAGTGTTGCGTTGCTTTAAGAAAACGGTGTCCGATATTGACCACGGCCAATCAACTTTGTAATTCACCAAACACTCAAACTGATGCCAGTGAATTATGCGGGCTATTATGAATTATGCCAACGATGTTTATCAGTGTCTGTAAGTTGGCTCAAAATTTAGATAGGTCACCAGCAGCAAGCCCATTATACACTATCGTGATTGCACGTCAGACTTTCCGTTTTTCTCAATTTTACAGGTTTCTGAAATCGTCTCGACTCGGCGAGTTGCGATCGGATTTCGAGCCGTCCGTGACGTACGAGGGCGAGAACAACATGCTGCTACAGCAGGGCGCCAATTACTTGTTGGCGTTGTATGAGCGATTTTTGAAAGGTGCTTGTTTTTTGCAATATTTGTAAACTCTCACTGATTGGCTGGTTCTGAGGATGGTTTTGCATTTTGTGCTTTTCTGTTGATGAATTGTGTTTTGCTGTTTTGTGTTTGTTTTGCTGTTTTGTGTTTTGATGACTGTTTTTTGCCAATACAATGACTCATGTTTTACCATTACCAATCATGGTTGTCGTAGTATCTTTGACAGTTTCTCATTTTGTCACTTCATTGCTGCTCCAGACGGCACCCCTATCAAGTCACCGTGTGCGTACGTTGATTTCATTGGTGACGGATTGGTTCGTCGGAAACCTGCCGCTGCCAATCAGGAACGAGATGAACAAAACACGCTGCAAGGTACAGTAGTGCCGTACTTTTACTGCATTCTTTCAAACGTTTGAATCTGGCACACTGGTTGGCTGTATCGAGTTGTATCAGTTGTCGAGCACCTCCAGAACGAATGCTCGCTCGGACTCTGGTGTACTGCAGGCCTACAATCTTAACTCGGTAACATATCCAACTAGCTGATTGGTTGATGCATGCATTCTGTGCATCAATTGCTGTGCAAGCGGAGGCGGAGTTTGGTTTGCATAGAAGAATCCAACATGACCACCAACCAATCAGCTAGTTGAATATGTTATAGAGTATGATCTATTTTTTAAACGTGTCCCACTGAAATGACGTCATGTGCCGCCAAACATGCGCTTGTCGTTCACTGCAAGCCACACTTTCCGTTTAGCCGATTCCTTCCCGTAAACAAATGGTGAATGTCTAATCAGTCACACCAAACTGAAATTTTAGTGCCTGTACTTTGACAAACGGGCGTTTTCAAAACAAATGACGTCATTTTAGTCCGAACATGTTTGAATAAATCTACAATATTAGTGTTACAGCTGTAATTCGCTGTCATTTTCACACAGCCATTTTCTTCTCCAGCCATCCAACAAGCGTACCAGTGGCTGGCCGTTGATTTGCTGGAACGGACGCATCGGCGAATCGTCGAGAAACGTCTTGCCGGTCAGAACGACTTTGTGGCATCCATGAATTCACAACTGCATCACGCGCACACGCTCTCCTTGGTGTTTGCCGAGGTGAAACATTCGGTTTTTTTGTTGGTTGATTGAGTTTGTTTGCGATGCTTTTCTGAACAGCTTCTCTGACACTGTTTGTCAAAACTGACGACGTATCCCATTCCGACTTACCATACATAACACCGACACCCAGCTCATTGATTCGAATTGGCCACTCCCCTGGTGGCAATTTTGAATTTGTTGAGCCAATTTTTTATCATTCTGTCAGCACTGTGTCATTGGTTCGTTTGCGACCTTCGTCCATGACCAAGTGCAATCGGCAAACCTGCAAGCAGTGCTGTCCAAGTTGTGTCACCTGTACGCCACCGTCTGCTTGGAGCAGCACCTCGGCTTACTGTACATGGGTGAGCTTTCTGAAAGAGGGTTTTTTCTTTTTTTTTTATTCAATTCAACTTTTTTTTAGTTTCATGTTTTGTCATTGTTAGCTTTCAGGCAATTGAGCAGCGTATTTGTTGAGTCATTTTTGGCCACACTTCTGAGCCGAACTGAACGAATTATTATTATTATTGGCTGCAGCGGCACTAGCCATCAGCCAATCAGCATGCTTAGGGTTGAAAAAAACCCGTATTTTTCAAATCGCGGTAAAAAAACCCGGTATTTTTACCGTTTTTTACCGGTAAAAAACGGGAAAAAACGGAGTATTATTTGGTGGGAATTGTTGAAAACCAATGGTACGAAGACTCGTACAACAAGTTACGAGTTGTTGAAGTTAGTCTTTCGTGACAAAACACAACCCACAAGTGTGTTTTTTGCCAATGTAACAGAAACCATGATTCTGACAGGCTTTTGAACATGAAATTCAATAAAATACAGTTTCGAACAATTGACCAAGGCATATGTATGTTTATTCTTTGGTATGGTCACAATCACAACCGGAAATCTGGTCACAAGCCCAATCACAGTGCCACTTTTTGTAGCTGCATAGAAAGAAAGACATGTATGGATGTGTACGGACCAGAACCGTGCGACGGTGTGGTGAAACGTGGTGCAGATGCCGCAAGTAAAATTTGCGGCAGATTCACCTATTTTGCGGCATCTTCACCGTGTTTCTACACACCGTTTTTTACACACACCTAAATTCCGTTTTTGCGGCACCAAATGGATGGTCGATTTGTATAAAATTTTCTCGAATAATATCCTGTTTTATTCGTGGCATTTTTGTTGTTTCTTGCAGTCAGGTTGCTTTCTAAAAAATGCACTCGCGACGCGCCAGTTTCACTGAAACACGAAAGACCAAGTTCTGGCGTTCACGGCCGCTTCGATAGGGAAAGGGTGTTTGGCTTGGTGGTCCGCTCCCATGACGATAGAAAGGCAAAAGCCAAAGTTATCACCCAGTCAGGATACAAAAAGGAAATCCGAATTTTTCACTCAGCACTCAGCGCATACACAAGCACACGAAAAACAAGAAAACAAAATACTGCTTTTCTGTGTTGCCCGCAGGTTCTTGTTTTCGTCGGGTCGGGGTCGGGCACACTTGATGTTGGTTTCATTAAGTGCAAAACTATGACCAAAACAAAGGAAACACAATGAAAAAATTTCACGTCAAAAATTGAAAAAAACCGGGGAAAAAACGAAAAAAAAACGGGAAAAATACCTGGTTGTTTTCCCGTTTTTTTCAGGACCCCATTTTTAGCCTCCGTAAAAAAACGCGTAATAAAACGCGTTTTTTTACCGGTAAAAAAAACGGTATTTTTACCTTTTCAACCCTAAGCATGCTCAATGTTTCACCGTGTGCTGCATTGTGTTGAGCGTTGTATTTGTCACCATGTGCACAAACGAACTCCACAACTCACTTATTGGCTGTGTTTGAATGGAGCGGCTCGCTGATTGGTCCGCCCAGTCCGACGCAGCCAACCAGCGTGCCAGATTCTCTATGCACGCATTTGTCGTCGTGTTCACTGCGCAGGCGGCTTCTGTACGGGTGCTGCATACGGGCGTCGCCTGCACGACACAATCGAACGTTTGTGTGGCGAATTGAAGGATGACGCCGTCGCGCTGGTGGACGCTTTCGCACCGCCCGATCACATTCTCGCGTCCACGTTGGGACACAGCGATGGCAGGGTATTGCACATTTATTTGAACGTGTCTCATTCGAAATGACGTCAGAAAAACCTGTCGGTCATGCACACAAGCACCAAAAGATACCGAAAGCGCGTGTTGCTTGCACTGAATTGAGAAACTGAATTGCTGCATGGGAACTGACTTAATGGATGCCGCAGCGTTTATGAGGTGATGTGGATCGGAGTGTTGCGTTCAAAAAGTCGCTCAGCGTTTGTTGCGCAGGTGTACGACCACGTGTTCCAAGGAATGCTGTACTCGCCGGGCAGCATGTCGCGACCGGCATTCTGGCCTGAATATGTTGACCATCTGCAGTCGAAGCTGTGATTGCTCGACATTTTTGATGCGTCGCGTTTTTTTGTTTCAAACAAGAATGTTGTGATATACACGCCGTTGTGATTCTGGCACGGTTTTACCCCTTTTCATTGTGATTCTTTTTCTTGGCCACAAGTCTGATTGATTGTTTTTGCTTTGCGACTGCTTTAGCAGGGAGTAGGGCGCTCGTGTTTGTTTGTGTTCATATCAATATTGTTATTGTGCAATAAATGTCAATAATATTTTTTCTATTTTTTACTTGCAGCACTGTTCCTGCCAAAAAAACACAATACGTACTGTAAATACAGGGTTTTCGGCGCCGATAAGCTTGCTACGCCGGCCCGTCCACCGGTGGTACAGTACCACAGGGAGGAATCACATCAATCGAAGATTGTGCGGTAAATTCAGTTTTTGACAATTAACCGACTGATTAGTTCGGTGAATCAGCATCAGGAGGCATTGGCGAAGAATCGAAACTCAAAGATCAGTTGCATAGAAAAAAAACTAGAAAACAGTGCTGTTCATGCATCGAATCGGTGTTTTCATCCGTTATGTCGTCGTTTCCGTTGGTTTTCTTTCAGACGCAGTGTGCGATAATGCATGCGTACAAAAGAAAGTAGTTCGTCGCCCACCAGGTGAGAAAGGTAGCGACGCAATTTTGCCGATCGACCGGGCTCGGTCGGGTGTAGCAGCTGCGACGTTGTCCGCTATGATTACGTATGAACACGTGCGGGCGTCGCGGCGTACGCACGTCAAATGACGAATGTATCCCTTACGATGTGAACGACTCAGTTCGAGCGGTCGTGCAAACGTGATCCGACACAAATGGCCAGTTATTGTGAAACACACGGATGAAAGGCTCGAATAAACTACACGGAATAAAGGCGACATACGTTAGAATAGTCAACAAATAAGTTAGGTTTAGGTTCAAAATGAAACTGAAAGCAGAATATTGCACAGAAAAACAAACAAAAACTTTTCTACTTTTATTGCGTTCTTATAACGACAGTTTTATGCGAACCGTTCTTCTTGACACCAATGTTTTCTCTCATGAGTTTTGAAATGAAAATGTATGATATGAGCAAAAAACGAGTTTGTTGGCAGTTTGTTTCAAGAAAAATGGTTGACAGAAAATTTCAGAATGTGGGCAGTTTCAAATTTGAAGATACAATATAGTTGGAACATGTACGTTGTCTGACGGAAGCATTGATCGATGTTGAGGTTTTTAGAAATAAATACATTGTTCTTTCGTAGATAGTTGAAACTTTCGAGCATTTACTCATTGTGTCAATTAAACCGCTGACTGAGTGCACCATTGCACATTCGACATATCGTACTCTTTTACACCATCATCAGTTCTCCATTTCATTCTTGTCCCCGTTCAACCAAACTCAACGGAACGCGCTGAATCGTTTGCCGGTCGCGTACGCTCGTTCGTACTCGGCCATCATGAAGTTGCCGGCGACTGGCGTCTTCTGGTAGAGATAACTCTGGTACGGAATGACGAATTTCTCGTACACCTTGAAGTTCAAGCGGCGCCCGATCTCCTGCGCGTTCGTGTATGGGAACACACTCGTCGGAATCGTCGAGATCTGCTCGTACGCAAGCCAGACGACGCGATGGCGACCTGCGAATGGCGCAACAGTGTTCTAGGTCAAGGTTCACCGTTGAGCACTTTGGAAAAAAAACTTTTTATTTTTGAAGCGGTTGATGAGCGACAGAAAAACACTGAAACACAAAAAGACACCGGCATGGAAAGACTATACTTACCCTACAATTGAATCGTTTAAATCTTTGTATTGTGGATTTATTCAAACGTGTCCTGACTAAAATGACGTCATTTGCTTTAAAACGCCCGTTTGTCAAACAAAGTACAGGCAGTAAAATGTCAGTTTGATGTGACTGATTCGACATTCACCATTTGTTTACGGGAAGAAATCGGCTAAACGGAAAGTCTGGTTTGCTGTGAACGGCAAGCGCATGTTTTGCGGCACATGACGTCATTTCAGTGGGACACGTTTAAAAAATAGATCATACTAGTGAACCGTTTTTACTGTGCAAACTGCAGAAAAAAAGCAAAACCGAAGAACCGACCGGTGCCGGCTTGAGGCCGTGGGCCAACATACTCGACGATCGTTTGACCGCTTCGTTCAATGCGACCAGTCTCCGAATCTTCACCGTTGATGTTGATCACCATCCAGAGGAGCACCTCGCGATTCGACGGGTTTCGCCGCGAGTAGTCGTCCAGATCTGCGCGCTAGCATTCGATTAGACAGTTTGTAGATGTTGAGATTCGCGCGTTTCAATGTTTGCTCAAAGAAACATATTTTTTACCGAAAACAGTTTGCTTTGATTTCAAGCGTCAAGAACGTGTTTCATAAACCAGAAGCCAGAACAAACCGATCATAATCAGCGTGTACATTGAGTCTCTTCTCGACGGCCAGAAAATCTCTGCGGGTCGCTGATCAGTCTGAAAGTACATATGAGAATCTGATGTACTAGATACTGAATGAACTAAAAATATCAAAATGTTCTTTCCTTAACTATTTTTCACAAAATGATCCATTGCCACTTGATTCAACAGGAACATTGTCTATGCAGCTTTCCACAACGAATTCAAACCGAACAAAACAAAACTAAGAAATCAACGTGCAACTTTTCACCGGCTGATTGCGTTTTGGCTGCTGGGCGCAGTCAACTTTTGAAACGGATTCAAACACACATTAAAGCACAGAAAAGCAACGCAAAAGCCACAAAGTAACAGCAAAGAAAACGCACCAGTCCTTCGTTGCCAGTGGTGCCGAGGTAAATGTCACCGTCAGGAAGGTTGGCGTCGTGGTGATCGTGCTCTTTGTAGGCAATGCTGATGAGGCACAGCGGCGCCTGAGGAATGCAGTCTGGACCCTCGATTTGGTAATCGAGGAAACGCTCAGCAACCAACTCTGCACAGGCGCTAAGACGCACTTCGATCTCACCCACCGAGGTGCTGAAAAAACAGTAAATACCGTATTACCTCTAATAAACCCCCATGGGGGTTTATTTCTTCAGCGACTTCTGGGGGTGGGGGTTTATTTTTGGGGGGGGGCTTTATTTTTTGGGGGGGGGGGTTATTTGGAAACCATTTTTAGGAGTGGGCAAAATGGCAAAAATACCTTCCATGGCAGGAAGGAAGTCGCAGAAACTTCTACTCTACATTGAAATTTCCTTTTACAACAGCCTTTTGTAATGAAATTACCATTAACTCATCCATTTGGGGCCTTTGGTAGCACAATTTCATCATTTTCATGGCAACCAGCCACTGAATTTGCTGGGTATGTGTTCCAAACAGGTTTCAATAATCCCCCATGGGGGATTATTTTTGGGGGGGGGATTATTTGGAAACTTGTCGAGGGGGTGGGGGTTTATTTTTGGGGGGTTTAATTTTGGGGGGGGGGGGGGTTTAATAGAGGTAATACGGTATAAACAATGCTGACGAAAAAGTGCAATTTATAAATAAACTTGTACAATCCACTTTGTGGTCTGAAATATGTTAAATAATTGCATACACTCTAGGCTCCGGCGTTGTGGTGTAGAAACAGTTCTGCTCACAAATGCCTTGCTGACCGTTTCGACCGGGCAAACCGTAAGGACCTTTCGGACCCGGTTTTCCCTGATCGCCGTTCGCACCCGGTGGGCCCGGGGGACCCGGACGCCCGGGTGGCCCGTCGAAGCCCATTTTTCCTGGTATGCCTCGGTCACCAGGTGGTCCTGGCAATCCTGGATCTCCTGAAGCATATAAATATTTGCTAAGATTCTTTTAAACTAGAAACGTAAATGACCCTGATTTGACGCAGTGTTAGCAATTGTGCCTTGATCGTCGTCGCGCAAAGTGTTGCGAAATTCATGGTCAAACTGAGTTTAATCTTTGCAGTTCTAGTTCCAAACCTGATCTGGTACGCGCTTAGATGCAAATTTCTCGACAAGTGAAAAAATGCCTAGACGGAAAACTGTCGGTTTGTTGTTTGAATTTCAGCTGTTACAAACATGAAGAAAACTGGAGAAAATCGATTGAATGAAAAACACGAACCCGGTGGTCCAGGGTCACCCGGAATGCTCGGAGTTGACCTCGCTGGTCTGCCAGGGTTTCCTGGTAAGCCTGGCCTGCCTGGTGCACCGGATCGTCCCGGTTCACCCGGTCGCCCCGGTGGGCCCGGCCGGCCCGGATTGCCGGGCCTTCCCGGGAAACCGGGTCTGCCTGGATTGCCTGCAAAGAGAACAAGGTTGTCATATTTTTTTCTATTTTTTTGCGACGATTTGATTTTTTTAAGAGAAAAACCTCTCATTTTAGAAATGAAATTAAAAAATAATCACGAAGAAAAGAACTAGAAACAAGAAAATTGATCAAATCAAAAAAAAGAAAAAAGGAAACATGGACACAAACCAGGTGCGCCGTCGACGCCCGGTGGTCCCGGCACGCCCGGCGGGCATCGGCGACACGGCGGAATGCGCGGCTCGTCGCAGATAATCGGCGGTCTACCGGGCTTACCGGGTCGCCCCGGTTTTCCGGGTCTGCCTGGTAGCCCCGGTTTACCCGACAGCCCACGCGGACCCGGATGGCCCGGAATGCAGCAGCCTAAAAATTCAGTTTACATTCTGTCTGAATTTCAAAACGGTTTCATGACGATATGTCACCAAAAGCTGATTTCAAACACATAAACAGACGTTTATCGGTTTTTTGTTGTTTAGCAAACAAACTGATGTCGTTCAAGAACAAGTGTAACCGGAAGGATGGAAACACAAGAGAACGACAAAAAAGTGAAATGCTCGTTTCCCTATTATACCCCATAATCATCTTTTATTTTGGTCCCGGGACTGTATGCGCGCATAGATAGGTAAACAGTTTCATGCATAGCGCGGGAATTCAAAATTGGCAGTGATCCGAGTACTCTGAACAGGGCTGGGTCACTTAGGCTGTTTTGAATTGCCACCTAAAGATTGAAACTAGGTTCCTCCGTAATGCATCATTATTAAAACAGGTGCATGTGCAGTAGCGGTGGCCCCTGCCCTTTAACACAGGAAAGAAAAAAATGCAAAAACTAAATTGATCATTTTCACCTTGTAAAAAAGGCTTGGCTTAGGATTAGGATTAGGTTTAGGATTAGGAACCTACAACGACTCATTGCAAGCAACCACTGATCAGAAATCAAAAAAATCACTTTTAAGTATGTATACAAATCAGGTTCCTCTCTACGTCTGCGCGCGAATCTAGTCGCTGAATGTAAAAAAATGATAAAATAGTAATTCACGCTCTGAACATTTCACCACTCCCATTTATTCAGCAGGAATTAAAGGCGACATTTCAAGTCACTCCAATGATTTATGGCAGATAGCAGACAAACAACACTCAGATGTCTCCTCCGTGGCTCGGCGGTTAGCACGCTCCACGCTCGCCTTCCATCCAGAAGGTGACGGGTTCGATCCCCCACGGAAGATGACAAACTGACGCCAGTGTAGCTCTCTACTCTGCAATGGTTTTCCACAAAAAAAACACGGATCCGCTGCCCGTCGGGGATATACGTAGTGACCGCAGGCCACCGAAACCGAAGTGCGGGCTGAGATCACTGGTGCCCCAGGACAGAGCGGGGCTTACAGGCTGTCCGTCCCTCTCACGTGGCGAGAGTATTTGGTTGGTGAGCCATCCGTTCCCCAAAACCACAGAGTTTGGTACCGTTCGGGGTTTCCGGAATCGGTGGGCGTGGGTGGCGTGGCGTGCTTCAAATAAAAAAAATTAATAAAATGCATTTTTTTGCACTCTCTAAGCCTCACAATTCTTTTTTTGCATTCGCTAATTAACCAATTACAAATTTCTTGTTTTCGATTAATTTTTTTCTCATAGTCTGTCAAGTTAAATAAGAAAAACAAGTTTTTCGATGTTGAATTTTTTAAACTAGTTAAAACAACAACCTTCACAACTGCACTCACTGCACACGCGCATACAACATCACATACAACTGTATTTACATACGTTCATTTCTATATACGTACATACTCAGTGTCCAGTCCACACACCTGTTTTCCTTTTGATAAACAATTTAAAAACAATTACAAACAATTTAAAAACCAAAACGATGCGTTTTGAATTTTTCACGCAAAAAATAGTGGAATGAGATTTCTTGATTATGTCAGTTGTTTGACACGGCGTTTCTTTGATTGTGCCGCTCTTTCAATAAAAAAAGACATCTGTTAAAATTGTTTTGACACTTTCCGCGACGATAAAACCACGCAGGATTGATTGATTGTAATCGTACAATCAAAGCGCCGAATAAGATGCACAATTCTTCATTGTCGGTCAGGTTCAACAGGCTGATTGGGTCTGGGTAAACGACTCTTCAAGTGAACGAACAATCCAATTTCAGGGGCACAGTTTTTCGGTGGTAAAAAGTAAATTGCAACAAAGTTTTTTTTCAAAAAGAGAACATGTTATGTAAATTTTATTGAGTTTACAGGTTGGTTACATTTGTATTTTGTATAACATTCAATAAAACGTGTTAATGGCCGGGGCTTGTGATGTGATTTGCATGTGAATAGGGTTTTTAAATGTGCGCCGTTCTTTTGACAACATTTTATACGACTCAAAATTATTGTCGAAGCCAACGTAAATTTTTTGGCTCTTCTGCCGATGATAAAAGCCAATAAAGTTAATTTTTCAATTTTTTTAGTCAAAAAAACTTTTTTCTGAACAAGCCAAGTTTAATGAATTCAATCGCGCGAAAAGAAAATCGAAACAATGCATATTCATGTTAGACCTTATAAAAAATTTAAAAAAAAATTGAATACGTTCCGGGGAAAAAGACATCTTTTTAATGCGCGCGCTGTAGTTTGCATGTTAAAACAATAAAAGTTTTTGTCGCGAAGGATAATCAAATTACATTGCTTCACAGTATACGTTCGCAGCACGTGTTTAAATATGCATTTTTCATGAACAATTGAGCGGATAAATTTTTAAGTGTGAAAAAAGTTAGCCGCTGCGTAACAGGTACAAATTAATGTGCAGGCAGAGCGCGTATACTGCGCAATTTGAGAATCAAAAACGTGTGAAAATTCAAATTTCACGGGAAACAAAAAGGCTGGATTTTTATTTGACAAAAGATTTGACAAAAACAGCCAACAAAGCGAACTTCTGAAAGTCTGTTGGTCAAAGTCAAAACAAGGAAAACAGGAGGATAATTCGTACATGTGTGATTAAAGACAATTGAAAACATTCAAGTAGTGCCTACTGCCTACTAACTCCGATATGCAAAGTGGTGCGTGCAGAACCAATGACGCAGATTGAAGCCCCCTGTTCAATAGAATGGTGGGGGGGTCGAAATATGTCAATCTTGTAACTGCCAAGGAAAGACCGACCTTTCCTGAAAAAAAGACTCACATACTACCGAAAACTCGGTGTATGGAACAAAAAATGACGTGACACCTGACCAATGGCAAGTTTGTAAAGAGTCACAATAAAACGAGAAAAACTAATAAATAACGCAAAAAAACTGTGACAAAAAACACAAAAAAACCCAAATATGGCACCAACCGGCACAAGCGGCGGCCTGCCTTCTGGCGCGCGTCACGTTCGCGTGCTGAGCGTTCTGCAGCGCAAACGAGGTCGCGATGGTGTGGTGCTTGGCGAGGTTGCGTCTGACGTGCTCTCTCACGTCGTGCATGCTGTCCTGTGCGTACACAACACAACGCTGAGAAGACGAGCGCAACAGAAATCGTGGTGTTGTCAACGACTTGTTGAGCAGCGTACACTACTACGGTAGAATGCACGCATCATCATCGGAAAACTTTTGTGAACCCGCGTTTTCCAGGTTGACCGGTTTACCTTTTGGAACCACACTTGACCACCCGAGGCCCGTGTTTGCAATTATCTCTCGTCTCTTTTTGGTGCTTGAAACTTGCACCGCACAAATCTTGAACAAATCTTGCACCCGCAAGCTACTCATCCACAAAAAAATTGTTTCACAAAAACTGTGTTGTATTCAAGTTGACTGGAATTGTGTGGATCAAGAAGCAGTGCAGCGTCAAGAAAGCGCCCGAAAGCCACCTACAAAGCAGCTCTGCAGGTGCTGCTGAGCGTATCGATTGTGGTAGCGCACAGTGTTGCCGACGATCGGGATCAACAGCGCCAAACCAGCGACCGCGAGCGCCGTGATGCCGAGCGACGCATAGATGACCAGCTCGTGGGCACGTCGCCGCTGCTGTGCCGGCGGTGGCTCGTGTTTTTGGCCTACCCTGCTGGTTACATCCGGCTCCATCCTGAAACGTGCGATGCGTGCGTGTGTGGTGCAGTGGTCCGAGGCGCTGCCATGTGCGAATGATGAGCATGCGCCGCGCTGCGATTGAAAGGTTCGGCTCTCGCTGGCGCGCGCGGTGAGCTTGGTTCTCGTAAGTGGAGTAGAAAGAGATGAGCGCAGAAATCACTGCATTTCGAGAATGAAAATGCATAGAGCAACAGCACGCTGATTGGCTAGGTAAACAACCAATCAATATGTTCAAACGTGATCGACTTGCATGTGGTGGCGGATTGAGTTTGATTGAGAAATTAGCAAGAAACTTGCAAAATGTAACAAAGAGCTTTGAAGTTCGTTCGGGGAACCGGGTGGTTCTTTGAGAATGTCGCACAAAGCTGCAACTAAGGTTCGCCAGGATTGCTACAAGTCACGCATGATTTGTGAACAACAAACATAACGCGCGACAACTCGCACAGCGTATAAACAGATACAATGGGGCTTGAATGATTGCAATGCAACAGCAACGAACAGTACAAAAACAATCAAAAACACACTTTTTCAACTGTCAAGATCGATTTGTGATTTTTCAATCTTCAATTTTTCCTGACATTATTATTGTTTTAAAAACTTCATGTATTTGTTTCGCTGTGAGAAAGTCATTCAACGAAGTTGTAATGAACGCACTGGGCATTCTGTGTGCACAATGCTGTTGTACTTACGAGCAAAGAAAAAAAACTATATGAAACATGATGCGTTTTTTTTCTCAAAACTCTAAGACGCATCGGTTGCAGCAGAAGAACAACTTATTTACAAACAACTGTTTTTTGTTAAACCTCGCATAAACCTGAAAACCATTCACGAACTTTAAGTTTATTTTGAAAGTATCAACTCCACAAGGCGGTTTTCATACATGAGCGCGCATCAGAACGAAAATACTTCGATTAATAGATTTCAAATTTATAATTTCCAGGCAACAAAAAACAGTCTCTCAGTGACATCTCCATCATTATCAAAGAGTGAAATATTGCTGTTCTTCACATGCAACATCATCCCATTATTATTGCTGTCCTGCGCACAAAAACGGCTCTTGATCGAATTAATTTAATATTTGCGCAAAAAAATGTTTCAGATTTCGCTTTTTCAAGAACGAAACTACAGCAGCGGAGTGTGAGAAGCGCGGAAAAACAAAAAAACTCAGCAATGATGCTTCAGTCGTGAGTGCGGTTGACTACTCTGTATACTTTTCAAGTGTTCTTTTGCGTCTACTGTAATGTGTGTTAACGCTCCATTTGGCAGTCGTGATACCATGAAACAAAAAAAATGCACACGCAAAGTGTGCAAGTGGAAGGAAAACGCACGCACACACATAGACACACCGGTGGACAACTGGTTTGTCTCCGTGCATGACGATCATACCGGGTGTGTCACTCGAAATTACTCTTTCTCTGTGTGTTTAGCTACTTGTTTGACAGGTTAACGCACATTTTTATTGTCGGTAATTAGGACGGTCATTATTGCTTTTGCTGGCCAGAGTAATGCGGTAAAGCTTTCTTGAACAATGTCGAAGTCGAATAGCGGGCTCAGATCACTGTGGAGTCCCTCGGGAGAGAACTTAAGAGGATTTGCATATGGCGAGCACATTCACTGCTACACCAAACTGACCACCGAACAAATCACCACAGTTTTGCACGTTGCTTCGTGTTTCTTTTGAAACCGCTTGGCCGGGAGCTGCAAAGAGAAAAAAACACGACGTTTGTTGCTGAATCGCACCGCGCTTGGGCTCGATTCCTTGAACGTGCAGGTTCCTTCCATTCGTCTGAATCGTGTAGATAGACACAAAGAAATAGTTCATTATTCAGCGGTTGGAATCTGGTATGCTGAAGTGCTGCGTTTCGTGAGCCGAACTGAAAACCGTCAATCATAAACGATTGTTTAAACCAAACTTTAAACATAAACATAAACAATGACGACAAAACCGTCATTGTGACTTTGCGTGTTCACAACTACAGGCTCGTTTTCAGGTTTCGTGTTAAATGTTTTGAATTTTTATCGAAACTCGACATTCGTTACAACTAGCCCCACCCTGTACACGCCGCGCATTTCGTTAATGAAAAAAAGAGACATTAGAAGTGATCGACAAACGCGTCTCGTTCATTGGTGCACTACTGTGCACGTTCGCTTCGCACGCAAGTTGTTCTTCGGTGCTCTTGATTCCGCTGTTTACACACTCCGGAGCAGAGAGTCTGTGGCTAAGATGTAACAGTAAAACGCTCCGCATACGAATAATAAATGAAATAATAATAAACGTGTGAGTAGAACCAGTTTTCGCCGCCGTGAAACGTCAAGAGATGATGCTCGTTTTTGAAAAAAAAATGGAAATCATGAAACGCTCAGTAGGAGGTCAGCAGATATCGCCAGTGTTTCTGGTTCATAGATAGAGCCTGACGGATTCACTTCACCGGGGCCTTCCTTGAAACATCATGGAATGTAACCTGAGTTTCAGTCGACGTCTCAAAAACGCAAAGTCGTTTTCACTGAGCCGTAGCAAACATTTACCCGACGATGATGTTGTTCATACCAAGCACTGTTGTTTACGTAAATATCCAGTCAAGGTGTTTTTTCACGATCCCGTGTGATGTGAAATTTTGCAGAATTGACGATCTCCACGGCATTAGGCACACTTTTTGCAATATATCCCACTTCCAATACGTTACTAGCGGGATAAAGTTTGCTGTTTGGGCGGTTTCGCCAAGTGAACGCTCAGCACCTTGACCCCTCCTTCATTCCCTCTCCCTGATTCGTCATTGCGATGGACACCAGGTAGCTGGTTGCTCTGAGCTTTCAACGAAAACTGGTGGTGTCTCGTTTGAACTGATGCACAGAATCCGATTTAAATAATGAAATTACTTGCGTGCACAGTTTTTTCAAGTCGCAAAACAAAAAGTAAAACATGAAACTGCCATTTATGTGTAAATCGTCCAAACAAAATTAAGACACCGGCAAAAAGACGATGATTTATGGCAAATTTCACGGTGTGTGTCGCGCAAAAAACACGGACAACAACAAGCGTGCGATCCTTTTTTTTCTTGCGCGTTATTTATGACAAACACTACCAATTATTAAGAGCGCAACACAGTTGTTTTGCAATGCTGGTTGAAAAATAGAATTCGCATTCGAATATTTTACCTTGCTTCACATCATTTGTTCTTGATCGTGTGCCGACGCAGAAAAAATTCAGATGCACTGCAGATGTTCGTACAGATGCAGATGCAAAAACACCTGCGCAGATGAGTTTTCAGGAAGCAAAAAACGACAGTGCCGCCGTACCTGAAACCACGCATCCGGTTTTTTTGCTTCTTAAAAATGAAAATCTGCATTTCCATTTTTTCTGCTCACCTACTTTATTTAGTTTACCACCCTCCCACGCCACCTTGTAGCCGGAAATATCACTTATTAACTTTCGACGTCAAACAAAAAAGATAAAAAAACAGTTTTACAATGTCATGGTGAGGTAAAACCGTTGTTGTCATGCGACAAAACAATCCAAATGTAGCAACGGAACGGTGACAATGGTTTTTTGGTAAACGTCACAAGCAATTACTCGAAAAAAGCATTGTCTAACAGTCTAATTTAATTTGACAGCAGTCGAGATATAGGCTGCTGTTGAATCTGATATCAGTTGGAATTCGTATTTTCGTCTGCACCTACAAACCACAATGAAACTCGGAATCAGATACAGAAACAACTTACTGATGAGATTTACCGAATACAGTAATCGATTGAAAAAAATAAAAAAGCGCCATTTGCATCGCACACCACAGCTTTTACTGAACCCGCAGACAGGTCAAATCATGCACAAAAACTCAGCGACACAAAATTGGTAACGCAGAGGTGTTCCGTTCCATTGGTAACCAATGCTGCTAATCATACATAATTAATCAATTAGGTCTTTTTGTTGCAACAATGTAAAGTTCCATTGTAACGTTTTTCGAGTAATCGCTTGCATATAGAATTAAAAAAAAACGCATCCCAAAACAACATGAACAACCATGACACTGACGACATGCTCGTTTCGCATCTTTGAAATTGAAATCGCGGCCCTACTAATTTTCAAAGTGTTCTTGCCGACCACCGCGGACTACTGCACGGACAACAACGTACCGGCGGTTGCGACTCACTACAAATTCGCGCGGGGCAGCTGCTTCTTTGTGCCCGACTCGGCCACTGGTCTATACTCGGACGACGTCTGTGCGGCGGCGTGGCCCGGTGCAGCGATGGCTGTGCTGCCCGACAAAGAACTCATGCAAACGGAGCTGCTGAGCGTTTGGGTATGGAATGGCCGAGTAAACATGGCTGCTTTTTTCAGGGTGCAAGGAGCGCGCGAAATTTGATTGAAAGAAAAAGCGCTCAGAAGCCAAATTTGACGCGTTTTTTTAAACTATTGAATTCTTCGGTGCTATTCTGTTCAATCTTTCTCCCTTGCACACATGATTGGGAATTATGTTGGCATTTTTGAAAAAGACGACTACTAGTCTGCGACTGATCCTGCCTTGATGGACTGTCTTATTTATTCGGCCATACTGGCTTCTCCACCTTCCACATTCTTGTTCACAGAATTGAACTTGCGTCGCTCCTAAGAACATCGTGCACTTTGTTCATAACACAGCAATGTTGCACGCAGTCACAAACAGTGCAACGTGCAACCCGACTAGAACTTTCGCTGTTTTTCCAGTCGCGACCAGGCTGCGGTTGGACGCGCATTCGCATGCTACAACGCGACTTCAGCGACGAACCGTTTGGCAACTGGCAGTGGGAGACACCGGACGGTGACATGATACCAATCAGCAAGGCGGAGTTCATTCAGCGGTATGTTGTTTTGGCCGACCGATTATAGAGGCTGGTCCTGTGCGACCCGTCCAATAGTGGACCGGCTGTTTGAGGCCTGACATTATTAGCACGATCGTTAGACGCCTGGTTGTTTGTTTCCCAGTCCAGTCGTTAGCCGTCGGTTCTTTGCGGCTTAGTCGTTTGAAGCCCGACCGTTTGCGGCCCGTCGTTAGACGACTAATCGTTAGATGCCCAATTGGTTGTTGGTTGGTCGTTTGCCGCTTGGTCGTTCGCTACCCGGTCGTTTGCGGTCCGGTGGTAGCGGTCCGGTCGTTTGCGGTCCTGTCACTTGCAGCCTTGTCGTTGGTCGGTAGCTCGATGGTCAGGAGGGGCAAATTGCCGCAAAACTTGAGTCTATTCTAGTCAGTCAGCAGTTTCGTTTTGTTGTTTTGCTAGGTTTTTCACTTAATTCGGTTTTGAATTTACAGTTTCATGAGCAACGACGGATATCACACGAACCAACACGAGGGTCTCGGCAACTGCTGGGGCGAATTTGGCGATGATGGCTCGCTCAGCGCGCGGGTGCACATGTGTCAGAAAAGTAAACGTGGGATTTTTCTGCAAACTGAGCGAAACAAAAAATTGTTTTTCAATTTTGATTTTTCATGATTTTCTGTGTTTCATAGGATCAACGAAAAAAAAACAACACGTGACGACTCAGAGAACATGCACGACACTTTGGCTGCTTGTTTGTTACACACGTTTGTGAATAGTTATAGGAATCGCAGCGGGGCTCGTGGCGTGAAGCGTTGCGTGTTGTTTTCTCCAATGTTTGCAATAACCTTCAATAGTCGAATGTTTTCTTCGTCAAGGAGCCCCCACGAGCCACTACAAAGCGACCCATCCGTACGTCGGCGTGGGTGCCGTCCTTCACGAGTTCATTCTCAATAACCGAATGGCTTGCACTGAACGCTGTACTGGTCAGTTTGTTCTTTTTATTTTACTGCAGAAAACGTAAAATTACGCCGTGCAAAAACATACCAAACACGTGCAAACGAAAGCTGGCTGTTTTGCGTCCACAATTTTTTGAAATTCAAATTGAACAGTCAGAACAGAAAAAATGTTGCCCAAAAAAGCAACACGATAATTGGCATGTTCGACTGTAAGACTCGACTATGCTTTATTGACCAGATTGCCCGTGCGTGTCAGTTGGTCAAAGGTTGTTTTAGTGACGCTCTATTTTGTTGCACACCGTATGTCTAGCAGGGTCAGATGACGTCAATCTATCTTGTACCATGCAACGGCAGATCGCTTCGCTTGCCTGGCGGCCAGTTGGATGGAGCAGAACAGCACTTGTCGTTTGCATTACGTCACAAGCAACGATGCAAAATTGACGAAACTTGATGGTAAACACGGTGATTTACTATATGAGATCATGTGATTGGCAACTTAGTTGGATGTTTTTGATACTTGAGTGTTCAGTTCAAGTGCGTTAATCTATTGTGGATTTATTCAAACGTGTCCGGACCAAAATGACGTCATTTGTTTTAAAAACGCCCGTTTGTCAAAGCACAGGCGCTAAAATGTCAGTTTGGTGTGACTAATTCGACATTCACCATTTGTTTACGGAAAGAAATCGGCTAAACGGAAAGTCTGGTTTGCCGTGAATGTAAAGACCGCTGACCGAGCGTTAACGATTTTACTTTTGCCAGACTGATTTACGAACAATATAAAAGCAAACGATGATTGCGTAGCTGGTACCAAGTTTGGTATGGATCAAGTTTGGAACCAACACCAAGTTTGGTATGGATCAAGTTTGGAACCAATACCAAGTTTGGTATGGATCAATTTTGGAACCAATACCAAGTTTTGAATTTTTTTCTGAGCGTGCCCTGAATTTTCCTGTAGTGCCATATGTACATTTCCGTGCCCACGTGTTGATTTATTTTCGATACTTTAAAAAAACTTTCTGCGGCCGACCAAACAGCAAAATCTTCAGGAATCTCGCCTGTTGATTCGGAAAGACAGAAGAAAACATGCAGCATGAACGCCTGGACACAGGAAGATACAGACGCAATTTCAACCAGTCGTTTCCGCTTTTCCGATAAGGCATAAAACATTGAAAATAAATAATATCACCGACGTGATATGGAGGGCAGCTGAGAGGGCGCAGGGCATAAAGACGCTTGCCAACGGCAAACGAAAGTGAAAATAGTCGTGTGCCCGGGTGCAATGTTGTCTGATTGCGTTTTGCATGGCGTGCCCCAGCGTATGCGTGCCAGAACCGCAGAACCGCAATAACGCCATAGGCGCGAACGAGCTACATGTTACAGTGTTTGTCATTCGTCTCGCTGGGCTCGCGTGCTCTGCGTGTGCAGTCAGTGCCAAGTCACACTTATGACACCCACAGAAGGCGCGTTTGCACGGCACGGCGCTGCAAAGCTAACTCCGCTTTCATCGTCGTAAAACGTGCTCGCTCCGTACGGTCGCTGTGTGCGCAGCAACACGCACGTTTGATCCGCCGTCACGCACAAACGCACTGGCACACACACACACACACACACACACACACACACACACACACACACACACACACACACACACACACACACACACACACACACACACACACACACACACACACACACACACACACACACACACACACACACACACACACACAGACACACACACACACACACACACACACACACACACACACACACACACACACACACACACACACACACACACACACACACACACACACACACACACACACACACACACACACACACACACACACACACACACACACACACACACACACACACACACACACACACACACCACGCTGTTTGCACTGTGAAACACTGAATCTGTGTGTGCGTCCGTGCGTTTGTTTTCGACTGTTTTCAAACATTCATACCACAAAGTGTAAGGTTGTCTTCAGGTCAATTGACTTCAGAAAGAAATAAATGCATGCCAAATTGGCGAACGAATAACGACAAATGTAGGCCACCGCACGCAGGTGCATAAAATCGCCAGACTTTGTTAAATTCGAGTACTACCATTATAGCCGTTCACTTTTGTTTGTTTGATGCACACATTGTAGCGTTCAAATTTTCGCGCACATCGGAGTTGGAACAATTCCACAATCGCGAGAAGAACCATTATAGCTGAGGGATTATAGCCAGACTTTGAGAGAGATGCTATCCAGACTTTTCAAGCCCACATAAGCAACCAATGTGCTGTAGGAAAACATTATTGTTGAGCGCCACGCAAGCATATTTCACTGACTGACTGCTATTTGCAGCGTAGAAAGTAAGTAAAGTGAAAACGATTTCGCATTTTTATCGCGTTTTTTACGAATGCCTTGTTGTAAGTGTTCCAAAGACTTTTTTTCACTACCTTGTAAGGTTTTGAAATTACTGCTGTCAAACATTCGAGATTTTGACGACGTTATTGTTGAATGACCGCTATGCGTCTGTCGATTCAAGTGCTATAGTTGAGTTGGGTTGTTTCAAAATTTCCAAAATCATGACACTTCCCGATCACCATAAAGTTTTTACACCTTAAAAACCATGCATTGTATTTTCAGTCACCGTTTTTCCGATATATTTATGTTTTTAGACCCATTAAACAGAAACAAATAAACCTGTGTCGCATGCGAACTTCAAATGCGCTAAAACAACGTTTATTTGAAACTCATGTCTGTACATGTGTGTGCTTGTGCATCGCCACGAAATCTGCGAACACAATTTCACATAAAAGCCGAACCAGCGAAACGTCTATCACACAAATACGGCCATTGCTTTCTCTCATGTGCAAGCTGCGCATTGCAAAAGGAAGCGAATAATATTAGAAAGTCAGTCCAACCGACATGTATGTACACATACGTGCACTACATGTAACAAGCCGCGTGCTTTCGTTGTCTCAGCGGCATTGGTTTCAGTCCAGTGTAGCCTCTGTATGTATAAGATTTCAAAAACTCTGATATACAGAGACAGTGTGCATGCATGTGTTTTGTTGCCTGTGTGCGGTTCCTCAGCGTATCTGCTTTGAAATGTGCACTGATTTTCTTTTCTTCTGACTGAAAAGCGGGACACAACAACTTAAGACCACGTAAGTGTGTGGTTACTATAACTATACCGTCGTGTCTCTCAACACGATCTTTCATAGAAGCTATAAAAAAGAGTGCTTGAACGAATTATATTAAAAATGCAAAAACTAATGACGAAATCGCACTTTGAGGTTTTAGTTTGTGATGAGCTTTTTTGTCAAGGAATGCGCCAGGTGAAAAATTGTGTTCAGATCTAAATGCAAACCGTTTGTGCTCCCACAAGCTCAGTAATTTTGCTTATACGTCAACTTCTATTCATGTTGGATCTGAAAAAAAAACTCGCGACACTGACTTTGACTTGGAATTGCGCCATAAGACGGCGGGCTTTTTTTTATTTTCTTATCGCTTTTGCTCGTTTGTTTCTGTTGCGCGCGCCTTGCGGTGTTCCAAAACATACACAGCACGCGCGACGTTTGTATATTATTATGAATGTTTGAAGGTTTCGAGAAGAACTTTTTCTGTCATAGAGGGCGTCGTGATGAACTGATGGTGTTTAGAAAGGATCTTTTCTGTAAATTGTGGTTGGGAGCAATTTGGGTGTGGAAGCAACTTTCATAAGACTTCAAACCCTGAAGAACGCAGACGTAATATAGAAAATCACTCTGAAAATTGCTGGGTGTCTAGAATAAAAGTTGACTTCCAAAACTACGTATGCATGCAGTCAGTTTTTATTCGTTTCAAATTCCCAATCTAAGTTTTGTTGTGATGACGCTAAGTGGGTTCCATGAATGGTTGCTTTCAGCTGGACCCACAATCAACATAAATTTTTTATTCGTTTTCAGGTGAGTTGCGTACATGTTAAACGCCAGCACAACGTGTTCATATTGCGATTTTCTGCCGCAAAATTTACGGAAAACATAAGCGAAACTGCAACAAAGCAGAAGTGGGCTGCAAGCTGGATTGCCGATGCCATCGTGATTTTCGCTGGTCAGTTGACTTAATGACCGGCCGATTGGCGTATTCTTGCGGTCAACACCACAACCACAACAATGGCAACCCGAGTTGCAACCTGTAAGTTTGTTGTTTGTATTTTATCGCTGTTTTTCGTTGACAGTTTTGCTTTGATTTGTGGTTTTTAACAAGCGCATGATGTACTGATAACATTTCTTTATATTTCCGCACTTTTGAGGAGTTTTTGAAATGTTTTTGAATGTTTAACGGGATAATGTTGAAGAAGTTGCTTCTGCATTTTTGATTCGTACTCTTGCATTGAAACAATCCAAAAAAAAACTTGTTCCAAAAATTCATTTTATGTGCCGCAAGATTTTCTGCACTCTGACGCAAATTACAAAAATATCGTGTCATTTCTCCTCCAAAACGTGCATTAAATACCTATACAGTATAATTTTTAATAATCGTGTTTTTCCCCAAGCTGGAAATTCCAACCCCACGCTCGCCTATTCTTTTGGATTTTTAAAACTGATCAAAACTTTATTGCATAGAAAAAACTGTAACAAAAAATTTAAAAAAAGCATTTATTTTGGCATTTAAATAAAAAATTTATTTAAACTGTTCATTTCGGAAATCACCTGATGTGATGAGTGCTTGAATCACATGTTTATCAATGTCACAAGATTCTCGAATAAAACAAAATTGTGAAAAGAGACCAGAAATGGTTTCAAAAGGATGTTTCAATCAACACGCAAAAGGACTGTTGCAGTGTAAGCCCTCACAAAAACAGCTGCTGCCCATACATCGTCCAAAAGTGCACCCGTTTGCCCGGCAGCAGTCACTGCATCTGAACCAGTCGCACGATTTTATGTGATTTCCTGAAAGCAAATCGCTCAAAATCAGACCGCTCTTCGCACAATGCAGGCGGAATTAGAAAGCAGCGACGCCCAATGTGAAAAAACGTAAAACAGAGGCATTTGGTTTTCAATTTACCTGCCACTTTATTGGGCGGCTTCAGAACGTTCGTCAGCGAAGCGGCTTGTTTTTCGGTGGCAACCGCTGTGGTGACAAGACACAATGCACAGAGCACTGCACAAACGCGCAACTGCATTTTCAAGGTGTTCTAAAAATGTGTCGGTGCTCGTTGAAAGAATGAATGATTTTGTTAAGTTTCACGGCATTTATATCATCAAATCGAACCGTTATCATCACAACATTCATAAAACTTCACCATTTTTTGCTGTAAAAACTTTATTTTCGTGGGCGCGTGCGTGGATGATTGTCACGCTTGCCAGGTGAACTATAAAGTGGCTGCAAGTTTTCTCAAACTGCGCAAAAATAGGAGTTCCGATAAGGATTGTACCAGCTACAAATAAAAAACAGAACTGATATTTCACCAAAAAACCGGCTTGTTTACGTTCGTTGTATGCGATCCATAACATACGGTTAAAAAAAACGAAAACAAACAAAACTGTCCGATAGCGATGACGCAGTAAATCCAGGGCCGCGCGGACGCAGCCCCGTCACTCAAAAATGACGTCATCCGCGTTCCCCAACTCGGAGCAGCGATGCGGTAGAAGTGAATCTGCCCGCGGTGCAATGGACAAGCCTCGCCCCAGTAGTTCTGCCTTGCTGATCACTTTGTGGACAACAATGCAAAGAGGATTGATTCGCTTCAAAAAATTTCTTTATTTTTGTCTATAATGCAGCAGTTTACTTCACATCCTGAATTTTACAGCATGTGTATTGCTTCCTTTGCTTATGTTTCAATCTGAATAAAAAAACACACGTTCATAATCCAAATTGGCATTTTCTGATATCAATCCTGTAAAAGAAAAGACTGGAATCGTTTGAATTCATGATCATGATCACGGTTGTGTGCAGGCCAGAGGATTTGCGCCATGCCGCCAGTGTTCGCCTTGCAGACAGGTTTTTTCGCCAAAGAAACATTGCATGGATGAATGCATCATTTTTTTTTTGCTGACACCACATGAATAAATCAAAACTTAAAAGCTGAAAAGTTAAGGCATTATACCTACAAAGATAATGTAAAGTATGCACATATTCCTGTTGTTTTGAAACTTTTACGCGTTATTTATGCAACTTACAGGCACAGAATACACCATGCATCACGTGTTCACCAACCAATCAGCTAGTTGGATATGTTATAGAGTTAGACTGTACGAACATTGCGTGTAACAAGAATAATCAGATTTATCAGGCTTTATGGCAGTAATCACATTGTTGCGGATCAGCGAAAAGTTGCCATTTTTTTACTTTTTACTTGCATTATTTCGCAAGTTCGTTACACAGAACTTTTCTGCTTTTCCTGTTGTTTGCATAGTAAAAGCCAAAACATGCGAAAACTGCCGAAAACTTTTGCGAACACAACAACTGTTTTGTATGCTTGTCCAAAGACGAAACTAGTGTGCCCTTTTTCTTCCCGTCATTTCAATCGTTTCATATGTTGTGCAAACGAATTGAAGATTTGTCTTTCGAGCTTACAAGAAGATGTTTTCACCGAACAAAACATGAAGATTTTTTTTCTAAAAAAACTGTTTTCATTTGAGCAGAGGAGCAACTACAGGTTGAAAGTACAGGGTGAGCAAAAAAGGTTCCAATTTCAAAATGCTCTCACTGATTTGTGCTGAAACATTTCGAGCTGAAAATTGAAACACTAGTAGAACACTTTCGGAAGTTTTCTGACCAATTTTTTTTCATGGTATATCGTCTCTATCACTCGCTACAGCAAAATGTCTGGAAAACATGTAAAATCGACAAATATTGTGAAACTCAGACGGTTGATTTAGCTGTAAAAAATACCAAATGATCAACGTTGGCGACAACCGGCGTGTTCACAACACAATAAAAATGAAAAAATCAATACGCACATAGTAGCTTGAAAATACCGAACGCCGAATAATTGCATTTGAGCAGTCTTTGAGAACTCTGATGTTTCACTTCAAGTTTGAGCGTGAGTGAGCGGTTCTGCTCAGAACGGATGCGAATTTATCGTTTCAATTGCAAGTTGTTTTTTTTTCTTTTTTCCATTCCTACAATTTGCCACTCTGATTTTTTCACCATGGTTTCCCGCAGTGAAAAATGCAGATCATCGATCAACATCCCGAAATGTTCTAACATTGTTCCAAACCTTAAGTCATAACATTAGGACTCAGCACAAGCCAGTGAGAGCATTTTGAAGTTGGAACCTTTTTTGGCTCACCCTGAACGTGAGTACGTAAATAACAAGCAATAAGTCCGTTTTCAAGTTTCATTACAGATTGGGTTATTGACGAAATGTCTTTCCAGTAATTTTGCCTCTCGCAGCGTAAATTCATTATTTCTGTTCTGCAAATATAGCGAGTTACATTGTAGCAGCGACTAACTTGAATTGCGTCCCACTGTCTATTTTTTTTCGGTTTTGTCATGTATTCCCGAAATCAGCACCTGTACATTGTACGTTGTGCTCAAGGATTTCTGTTACGTACTTTACATGCATGTATTTTGAGTAAAAAGTCAAAAACGCGTTTTGTTTGATTCGGAAATGTTACATCATGTGTGATTCAACCGGCCAGAAACTGTCATTTGATTCTCAAAGTTGTTCAATTTGCGAACAGAAATGCGGCAGACAACACAACGTTTTTAGCGTTGTTGCACACCAGTGAGAACATGCAGCTACCCATTCGTGGTGTGTCCCGTGTTTTCAGTGCAGTGCAGCGCATCCTGTGTGCGATTTCACCACCGGAAATCAACTGCGCACGTTTTGTACTTTTGTTAAATGCCATGAAAATAGCATTTTGCCGCAAGTCTGTGCTTCGTGCATTGGACAAGAACCCACATGGAAACATGATACTAATGGCCAAAGATATGCGCTGAACATACAGCGGCAGAGTCAGTACAGTTACATTCGTGTTGCAGAGAAAGGCGAATTTAATTAAACTGCACCTTTAGTCGTTGGTTGTTGAAGGCTGTCATGAGGGATGGGCGTCAGTGTTTGGCCTGAGTGTGGGAGGAAAGAAATGAAAAACATACATTTCAATCCAGAGTTATACAGAAATACAAGTATCTCAATTACCAAAAAAGCTTCTTAACCTTTACCCGAGGTTAAAGAATCCGAACACTCTTCTAGCCATCGTTGTGGGGATCAAGCTGAACATTTCACCAGACTCACACCTGCTCCAGCATTTGTTCGGCCGTGTAACGCCTGTTGTCTACGGCCATAAAGTCAATTCTGCCCTCTCGGAAATATAATGAGCGCGCTGTGGTGAGAAATATGCAATTCTTTGCTTCGTTGTTTTCTCATTTTTCAATTTCTGCAATTGACGCTTGTGCTCGCTGTGCGCGCGCGAATTTGCGGCGCACTTCAACGGTTTCACAGCGTTTTTGTTTACAGTTTTCTAGCCTGTTTATAGCCGCCGGAAGCAATCATTCTCCGCAAGGTGTTCTAATCTCCTTTGTAATACTATATTTTGAAACGAGGTTTTGGATAATACCTAGATGTAACAATAAATAACGATTTACACGGTATATTATTCATCCAGCTGGACGGAAAATTGCAAGACTTCATCGCACGCCTGTGAGTGTGAAACTGAATCAACGAACAACAAGAAGCCATATTTTCAAAGCTCAAACTGCAATGTTTAAAAAATAATAGAAGAAAAAATGATCGCGCACCGTCTGTCGATGCGGCTTGACCGACTTCGCTATCGAACCACGGGCGATCGGGCGCCGAGAGCGGGCACAACCGCGGCCACTGGCGGTCGTCGACACGTACGACAACATTTGTGTGCGTTAGACGGCGTTGCACTAGCATATTTTTGAATAAAGCGCATGTGCAATGCGTTTTATAAGCAAACGTTTTTCGTGCATGCGTGCCCCGCCAATTGCGAGTATTCGACGACTTTCACGATGCGCTTCTTTGTCGTGGTTTTGAGTACAAAGCTGTTCCAAGTATGCGCGCGTTGGTTGGCTGTTAGGCGACGTTTTCTGCATATATGCAATGACGTCATCAGAAATAAATTGTGCATGTTGGACATTTTGTGACATATTACAGTATTTCTAGCCGTTTTGTGCATGACGGCGAAAGGCCAGACTGGGGCCATTGCATGTTGCAACATCAATGATGTGCATAATTGAACGTTTGCTTGACTTCTGAGCAACATATTGACTTGCATTTCTGCGCTTGATTGAGCTATGCAACAGGCCAACACTTCAATAAATACACCGTTTCATTTGTGTCTATCAATTCAGTGTCAGTGTCTTTTGTTTTTGGCTTATTTCATCTCGAGAATGTAAGCCAATCAGAATTGCGATACAATTTCATCGAATCGGTAATTTCACGAAATATAGTGCTACAAAACAACAACAAAAAATTTCGAATACTCGTCAAATCGAGACGAAAAATTCAGATCTCACACAGCGTCATAGAAATTTCGCATCTCAAAACAACCCTCCGGTAACGCATGCTTTCACGACATGATTTGCATAATTGATACGTGTGCGACTTCCATCGCTTCTTTTTGCTGAATAATTCCACATTGCAAATCGCGGCAGCAGAGAAATCTGCATA
This sequence comes from Theristus sp. LFF4_11, assembly GCA_030248135.1. NCBI lineage: Eukaryota > Metazoa > Nematoda > Chromadorea > Monhysterida > Xyalidae > Theristus > Theristus sp. LFF4_11. The sequence goes on along the minus strand of JASANC010002862.1, from coordinate 32,973 downwards.
ACACACGCGATACACATCGTGCTCGCCTCCGGTCGGAGCTGTAAACGCAGCGGCAGCCTGTTTCGCACGAAATAGCAGCTCCAAACGTTTTAGCGGCACACGCACGCGCCAGACCGCACCGCCATCCGGTATTCTTTATGAAATGCTAATCTGCACTTTTAAAGATTTCGGCGCTGGCTTTTTCAAGCTTTTTTTTGTCGATGAACGAGAGTATGCGAAAGTCGGGTGAATTTTTTTGTTCAGTGCGATAAGAAACAACCTCAACATTTTAATCTGTCTTTCAATTATATAGTTTTTCATTCACATTTTTCTTGAATCTTCCTGAAGTTGCTTCAAGATTTTATACCATTTTGTCGGGTACGATAGTCATGCCGGGATATAGAAACAACACGAAAATGTTATGCCAGAACATGTCTTGCAAAAACGTCTTTTTAATGTCTCCAGTATAGCGGATTTTCTCAATTTTGAACATTTTCGTGCTTTTCATGAATTTGTCGATCCTTCCCTTTCTAATTATAAAATCCCCGTATACATCGCATTTTTCAAATCGCAGCAACAGCAAGCTTAAGAAAAAAAGCCAACTCGAACCATTTTCCATGCAAGACATAAATTTTCGCGCAGAAGTACATGCGCCGAACTTCTCCATTTCGTGTCCGAAACTTACAAAAACAAACAAGACACAGTACATCGTGCAAGTGTTGCGATGTTGCAGCGCACTCGCTCACAAGATTGACCGTTTCCTTTCGAGGGGCTCATCGAGTTGAGGAACTCGCGATCGGAATATGTGAACTGTGGCGTGTAATTCCAGCTGAAACCTTGAAACAACAACATCTCGATGAGTCTTCTCTTGACGCGTTTTGTTCCCTGAAGCTCCTGAACTCCCAACAAAGTTCAGTACGCCAAGCCCATGTATATATTTTCTTGAATTTTTCCGGCCTTCTTTTGAATCTTCTCAACGTTTTAGTTTTTGAATTTTGAAAAACAAAGGCGGTACTTTCAGTTGCTTGGTAACCTTTGTACACACGCGGGGAGGTCCCTTCTTTCGAGTTTGAGCTTTGCATTCTAAAAAGCGGGGCACTAATTTCCACGCCCGCAATCCGCATGCGCGTTTTAAGTTTATATAGAGAAGCAAAAGCAAATGCCTTTTCAGTTTTTCCATGCTAATATTCGATCAAAACACAGAATATGTTAGCAACTGTTTAGCCCAAAGGGGTTGTTACCCAGGACCACCCAGTGTTTTTTCAGACGATCTCAAAACGGTTTTCGTTATATCTCGAGTGGCCAAAATCAACAAGAAAATGCATATTTCGAAACGGAAATTAAAGTACATGCATTAGCCGCATGCATGCCAGAAAGGGCAGAGAGGACTGCTCTTTGAACGCAAAGCTGCCTTCACTTGTGCCTCACATGTTGGGTTCAATTCTTGCTCAACAGTTGACTACAATAATGTTGATTTTCCCAGAAATTTGTTGTGATAGTCAGAAAGAAAAAAGTTTTTAAATTATCAAAAAGCGACACTAAAAAATTCCAAGCGGCTGCGGCGAGGAATTTTCTGTAAAAACAACAAGATTTTCTGGTAAATTTGCTCGGAAAATGTAGGAAAACGGTGTGTTTTGTATCGAAAGTTGTTTTATGCCTTTGTAACTACAATCCAGAAAGACTAGACGTCTTTTTGTAATGTTTTGAATGTAAATTTTCAGAAAAAAACTCGTGTTTCTCGGCGATTTGACCATCATAAAATTTTGCGGCCCAGCTCATCATAAAAACGAACCTATCGCGGCTGCCGGATTGCATTTCACCACACCACTTGTAGCCAGAAAATCTCAGTGATAAATATAAAGCGGCTTTCTGTTCGCACTTGCACACATCAGTGCAGTGAATGTTTTTTTCTAATTCAACGAAATACCGTGCACAGTTTCAATCAGTGAAAAACCTCGCAATGACGCACTATTTTCGGTACTCTAGTTAACGTGTGTAACTGCATTTTCAAAATAAATTTGGCTGTACCGCAACAAATATGATGTTTACATAACCGTCTTTAATTTGAAAATTCAAGTTTTCAGCATTATATTGCAAGTTTCAGCTTTGCAACAAAGTGCACTAAATTTAAATTAACATGTTAAGCAAAATACCGTGAAAGTGTACATACCAATACATGTATAATAAGCGCTCACAACACATGTATAAAATTTTGGATTATTGTCAGAAATGTGCGCACGAAAACGGACAAAATGATTTCACAGCGTTCGTTAGCGCTTGTTTGAATCTTATATAAAACCCGCGATAGTGGAACTTTGCTGAAAGGCGCATAAGGCTTCATTAGCCACGTCAGGTGGAACAATATCAAAACGCCTTCACTGTTGAATCCGTGCTTGATGCCTCCCATGTTGTACATTCAACTGCTTGGCTGTTACTACTTACTATCGCAAATCAAATTCACCTTACAGAAAGTTGTTTTTATGGTTCAACCCTGAAGAAGCAATCAAAGGTTGAACCGGATTAGCAGGTCGACTCGAAGTGAAACAAGGCATTTTTGATTTGTAGCCAGATTTTCTTCTTGAATATTCTTCTCGATAATTATACAGCAAGCAAGCGGTCGAACCGACGCTGCGATATGGCCTTTCTGTTGAAACATTACACATGTATGTCGTATACATCCGACTGAAATATTTCGAGCCGACTTACTGAAAACTGAAACTGAGAAAAACGTTCTGATTGTTTTGAATCAGTCCATGTTGTTGAAGGGGATGTGGTTGGTGGGGCTCTGCTGGGCTCTAGTTTGAAGGGGGTGGGTCGGGTGTCCGCGAAGCGCAAGTTTTCGCTACAGTGGTACACCTTTCCTTCTCCGCTCACTCCTTCATCCTTGGTACTGATAAGGATTTCTATGTTCGATCTTCTGTTTCATCGATACACAGAAAAAAATGCAGCCTGCACTGCAAACAGCGCTGCAAATACAAACTGCACTGCATCTTTTAAAAAGTGACTGAAACTGACTGAATGTATTTTATTTTTTAAATCCAGTGCAAACTGCAGTGCAGGATGCAGTTTTTTTTCTGGGTGGGATTCAAGACAATCGGTTCTTTTCGTTCATAGTTAAAAAAGCTGAACCTCGAAATTGACAAGAAAACAAACAATTTAGCGAACGCTCACGAGCAAAGAACGCATGTTTCGTGTTGCAGTTTCGGCACGGATACGCACGTTGACGGACTACCACGCGCGAACGCTCAGCCAGCAGCAGCCGCCGTCGGGGCTCGAGATCGTGAACACACTGCGATACTTTCAGCAGACGTTGATCGGGTGGGTGGACGGAGATGATGAGAGAAGCACAATTGCAAATGCAATGTTTCGGTGGCCATTTGTCATAGGGTCTTTCTTTGTTTGCTGTCAAGGTTTCCCTTAAAGGTCAGAAATAGGTTATGTAGCACATTGTTCATAACTTGACATTGCAAGTGGAGTACAGTCTCTGATAATTCAATCCACCGGACAGTGTGAAAAGACAGTGCGGTCGTTCTTTAACCTAAACATGTCAGAATAATACCGATAATTCAGACAGTTACCGTAAAGTCTTGCATATAAGGTTCCTCCCACTTATAAGACCCCCACCCAAAAGTGGGCGGAGTGTCACACGGCGGGAAACCAAAAAATTCAAATTTTTGACTTGGTCACAATCCTACCCCGTTTTTAAGGCCCGAAATTCCTAATGTTCGCTTTATAAGACCTCCTCCCACTTATAAGGTTGTCACACGAAATTCCACTTTTTTCAGAAATTTTTGATTTTCAAATTTATATAAGGAGACCTTATATGCAAGACTTTACGGGTAGTTGTGTCACATCAGCATTTGGAACAAGCTCACACCGAATATCATTCTAGCAATGATTTGGCGTCAATGTTGCCATGATTACAGCTACCTGAAAGAGGTGCCCCGTGACACGGACATGGACGCCTGGAAGCGCGTTGCCAGCGAGCACAGCCGCGGTGCGCACCTGCCCAATCTGACCTACTCAGCGTTGTATTACGCGATCGTCAACTTGATGGACGTCTACCCAATGGTCACTTCTGGTCAAATTGGTTTGTTTGCTTCGGTTGTTTCGCGCTGCCATTACCACCCAATCGGCGCACGAAATATTTTTTTTTGAGAGTATGCGGTCTCTGGCGACTTGACGAGCCACGCGTCGCCGCGGTCTTCGCTTACCGGGCGAAACCGCAAAAAACAGTGTTCAGTACTCGCGGTGTCAGTCCGCAGTCCACAAAGCAAAAACTGTCATTTGTTTTTTCTTGCGCTGAGTATTCGCACTTCACGGAACGCACTGATTCATGGATTAATTAATTCATTTTTATTGTACGCAGCTGTATCTAAACACTTGAACGCGCGTGTTGCTCGCAAATCACGGTGCGAAGTAGCGCGAACGCAGAAGTCGCTCCTCTAATAAAAGCTATTTTGTCATGAATGCCAAACGAATCACTGTAATTCACCGTTAGCGCCAATAAAAGGTTCATTGCAGCGTATTTCATGTCCGCTCCACATTTATTTCTAGTGTTTGCCCAGTGTATTATGGATTTATTCAAACGTGTCCCAACTAAAATGACGTCATTTGCTTTAAAAACGCCCGTTTGTCAAAGTAAAGGCACTAAAATGTCAGTTCGGTGTGACTTATTCGACATTCGCCATTTGTTTGCGGGAAGAAACCGGCTAAACGGAGAGTCTGGTTTGCAGTGAACGGCAAGCGCATGTTTGGCGGCACATGACGTCATTTCAGTGGGACAGGTTTAAAAAAATAAGTCATACCATTACGTTTGTTTCGCAGCCCTCGGGCACTCGCTGCTCGGCAGTCTCAAGGCGCTCTACCTCTACCTCGAGCGCGACATCGTCGACCAGTTGCCGTATAACATCGCCAGTCTGCTGTGCACGTTCCCGAAGGAGTTGCACACTGACGTCATGCAGCTGCTGTGTGACGTCATACTGCCGTACTGCTTGCTCGGTTCGTATTCTTTTATTTACTTGTTCGCGAGCCGGTTTCGAAAACCATAAGGTACCACCAAACTCCGTCGGAAACGGGCAATACTGCCCCCGAGCCCAATTTACCCTGGGCTCCGGAGGGAGTGGACCATTAGATGTTGTTGTTGGTCACTTTAGTTTCTCCATTGTGTGTCTTGTCGGCAGTGGGGTTCGAACTTTCCACCTACAGAACGACAGAGTACAGCGTGGCGTGACGGTGCTGAAATGTGTTCGAGATGTCTTGGTTGTTGTTTGTCAACGCGTCTCTGAGAATCACAAGCAGCACAGCGTTTGTTTTGCAAAATGCCAAACTTTTCAGACGAGTCGGAACAGAGCTACGCGGTATTGTCGATTCCATCGGTGATCATGCTCGTGTTCATGAGCACGAGCGAGCCGTGTGCGTATAGTTTTGCTTTTTTTTCAGACAGAATTTCAGCCAAAACAAATTCAATGTGTTTTTTTTTGTTTATTCAGCGCATCACACTTGGCTGTTGGAGACGCTGATGTCGCTGCAGAAAGACATTTATCAGGTGAAAAACAGACAAGAAACCTTTCGAAGGAAACTAAAAAAGTTGCATAGAATTTGCAAAAAAACGTTTAAAATGGTGATTGGTTGTTTTACCGAAAGAGAGATATTTCCCATTCGCCGTTGATTGGCTGTTTTCCTCTCACATGACGTCAGCAAAGCATATTGTTTTTTTTGCACGAGGGCAGCATCTCAGCTCAAAGGATTTTCTGCCACACACGCAAACGGTTTCTGAAAAATGTTTCTGAAAACACTGAGTTTGTGTGCAGCACGTGTTGGCCGTGATTGCTTGTGGCTCCAGCGAAGCGCGCGTCCCTGCCGCAAATCTTCTGTTTCATTATTGGCCGCTGTTGAACCCGTTGATTCTCGACCGCAAGCCGGTTCAGTATCGACCTCATGGTACGTGAAACGTGAAACGGTTTTAGAAAATCACACTAAGGAATCTCAGTTTGGTTTTGCGGTTGTTTCCGAGACGAGGGTGGGGAAGGTGGAAATTTTAAGTGATTTAAAGTTGAAATATCTGGATAGATGCTTTGGTAGCTTTTGTGAGAGTGTTGTCCTTTTATTTGTGAAGTTGAAACAGGTCGCATTTATTTACGAATGCTGCCGGTTTTGTTTCGAAATTTTGTCCATTTTTCCGATTTCCGCAGCCTGGACGCCGTCGCGGTGTCAGCACCGCGACTGCGGCAGTTCGAGTGCGGCCAACGCGGTCGCCGGCGGCAGCGGGGCGGCGGGCGGCGGTGCGGCGGCGACGGTCGGCCAGACGAGCGGCAGCACGCCCGCGCTCGGCACGTTCAATCGATCCGGAACGCCGTCGGAGTTCGGCGGCGGCACGGCGATGCTCGGCGATGAGCAGCCAGCGGCGATCAGGTGCTGCAGAATTGGGTTTTTTATTTTTTTCAAACGGAGAAGAAAAACGGTTTTCAATTGCGCTTTTGTGTGCGTACACTGGCCGACTGTGGAAGGAACACGGCTTTTACAAATGTGTATTTTTAGGCGTTTTCGTCATACTGGTATTTATTTTCTTTTTTGCTTTCAACGTTTTCACACAATTGCAGCTTCGATTACTTGTTAGACATTCCGATGTAAGGAACGTTTCGGAATTGGGTTTTTTCTTTTTGCTCTGTTGTTCACTTATCTGTACGACGTCACTGGGGCACTTCTTTCATGTTTCTGTTTGTTTTGTGGAAGACTTTTTGACTCTTTGTTGTTTGCTTTTTTGGTTATCATCACTGGAACATCATCTGCACACCACCTTAACGACCTTTTGGTTATTTTGTTGAATGATGTGGATGATGTGGATCTTTAGATTTTCAGGGTTGCATGCTTAATCTCGTTTTCACTTTTTCTATTGTTTGTTCTTTCGGAAGTTTCAATTTTTGTGTTCTTTTTAAGATTATCAAACATTATAAATCCCACTTTTTGGTTGTATCCCACAATTAGATACACAAACGGATCTCTATCTAATCACAGCAAAAGAATTTTCGAATGTTCAATATTCAATCAAACCAAAACAGAGGTTTGAAGATGAATGCTTGAACTTCTATTGCAATTTTTGTGACTAGCACTGCGCACGCAAAATTGTTTCATGCATTCGCACACTTTTGCAAATCACACGAAGTGGAAACACTGTAATGTACCTTCTATTTGACTTCACCTCCCTTGCAAAATAAATTTCAACAATTTTACTTGCTGTTCGTTAGTTGAAGCCGTCAAAAAATACTCTCCGCACCGTCAGCCCTATTCGATTGAAAATTTAGAATTTTCTACTCAGTTAGAAAAACATTGAAAACGACATGACAATTATCAACAGTGCTTCCACAAAAGATTTTTTTGCAGCATGAAAAAACTTTACGATCCATCGGTTTGCGTGGAAGTGGCCGACACCGCGCCGCCAGTGATGCTGTGCAAGCAGTGCGCTGAGAACGTACAGGAGCAGTTCAACAAAGTGCAGCTCTTGTACGCCTATCAGCCAATGCCAACAACAAACGTGAACGTCTGTCAGAATCGGGTTGGTTCAGCTGATCAGGTGTTTTTTGCGAACTTGTTTTGCGTGAAAAACGACATGATGTCAAGAGTTGGGCATCGGTGTTTCGTTTGGCATTGTACAATATTTGGTTCAACCAAGTTTTTTTGCCGTGTAAAGTCTCCTTGACAAAATTGGTTTCACCAAATCATTTTTCACTCGATGGTTCCAGCTTACAAGAAGATGGCTGGGCTGCGTCGACCGGGCCTCTAGTTTTTAGTGGGACCACATGAGTTCCAATCCTTGTTTTGAGTGAGATACTTCAAATTTGAATGGTTTACGAACTGGCGTGTTTTTGCAGGGTTGCCAGGCGACGTCACGGCTCGCTGTGAGCACCTGCTTCTCCGAGGACTGCATCCGAGCACATCAGCACGTGCCAATTCGACTGTGTCAGGAATGCCACAATGCGTTCCATGCTGAACGCTCGGAAGAGGAAAAGGCAGCCGCGAAACTGGCCGAAGAGCCGATCACTCATGGAAGGTGTGGGCGCATGTTGTGTTTAGTCGATTACAATTGTTGTGGTGTAGGACTGCACCAGAGAGCCCGGCTGAATTCAAGGTGGAAGGAACGTGAGCACATTCTTCGGTGACTTAGGTCAACAAATTCATTATATTTTGAAGAAAACAACTAAATTGGTGAGTCATTCTTTTTCAGTCGACAGAGTTTTGAGTTGTGCAACTCGCGTTGTTGCACGCGTGCATGAAAACGCCATTGAGGTTATCTTTTGACCAACAGATCCGTCGAAAAATATGTTGCGTCCGATAAACGCATTATAGGCTCACTGATCCAACCAGTTCGATGCAGCAAGTCAAGCTGTTGATAGTGCACAGATTGCATAATTGCTGTGTTTTATGCAGTGTACAGGCTGTTTGCTGCTCACTACAGACGTTTCATCGCGGGCAATGCGCACGTGTTCCACACGCGGCTGCCGTGTCCGTGGGCGGCGTCGCCGATGGTCTATCACAACACGGTCGAGAGCATCGTGAAACTCCTGAAAGAGACCTCATTTCAATTGGACACCACCGAACAGGACACGAAACGGCCGAAATGGATGCGCAAAATTGAGGCTGGACAGGTCAGTGCGTTCGAACGGCATTTGAGGAAAAAACATTCAGACAAAAGTCAAGTTTTCAACAATGTTTTCTGTGCGCATGCGCACTGACTGTCGTCGCTTGATTGATTGTCGCCGTTTTATAAAAAAATTCAAATTAAAACAATAACTTTGCAGGCGATCGGCGTTGAGGTGGACGACATGGCGGACGAAAAGCGCATGCTCTCACGCTACGGCATCTGGATGCTGGCCGGCCTGTGCACGCCCACGGAGGACGGGCCGGCTGACGCGATCGGCTATCTGATGTCGATGGTGTTCCAGGTTGGTACGCGCTGCCCTTTCGGAACATCAACCTGGGAACGGTTTCCATTCGTGATTGTCGTGTGTCTCGGAGAAGCACACGAATGATGTCCGTGCCACAGCTAGCTGCGGTGGGTTGGTTGTATGCTGCTCCGTCTGTGGCGGTCCACCACGCAGTTTTTTATTGTTTGGCAGTTCGATGTTTTGATCTGCTTGGTAGCGCTACGCCAAATCATGAGTAGTCAGTCTATTCTTTGAGTTCGTGTCATAACTACCGTTGGCACTGAATGTACAATCGACGTAATCGTGGCAACATTTTGCACTTTTTTCTCAAGTCCCTACGTTTGCACTTAGGTATCACGTTTTTCAGTGGTTCGGCACTACTGCCCTTTTGCCGAACGATCCAATGGGCGCCGCCCTGGAGCAGCTGAAGACGGAGTTCGCGTGTCAGTGGCTGAACGCTGCGATCGCCCAGCACTACCCCGTGTTCATACAGTGTCTGCTGCCGCGGCCGCCGGAGTCAGTTCAAATACATATATTCTTCTGTGGTTTTGATTAAGAAACGTGAATTTTCATGTTATTCAGATATGCAAAAGTCGGAGGCATGTGGGATCGACTGTCCACACGAACGGAACAGATTAAGGAAGGCTTGAACAAGGTTTGTCATTAGTCATCCTGGTCATTTGCTTTTTTTGTGATCGGGTTCGACACGCTTTTTATGGATCGTAAATGACAATTATTACATAGATCTGCCCGCTGAAAAGTTTGCAAAAATCAAAACAGTACCGTTGTCACAATAAGTCTTGACATCTGTAAACTATTGTGTCAAGAACGAGCGCTACAGATAGCGTGAGTGCAGACTGTTTACAAACAACAAAGGTTCTCTCACTGGTGCCTTACGACATCATCTCCTGTCAAACGTGGCACGACATCATGCCCGACTGGCTGGAGGCGATTTGTAACGAGGTCGCCGAAAAGGATCTGAACGAACTGAAGATCCTTTTGAATAAACTGTTCGAGCCGGATCTGTGCAGTATGACGTTCTCGATCGAGCAGACTTACGAGTTCTTGGGCGAGCGCCTCTGCTCCGGTGACATTCGCGAGCAGCAGCGAGCAATTGACTGGCTTCTGGTAGGTTTGATAGACAGTGGTATAGTTGTCAACACGCGCTTGTCTAGAGAGGAACCAAAGCTAAATCAACGTGCATCCATACCCAGCCAGATTTACACACGGCGGGCTTTCAACTGCCATATTTTAAACGTTCGTTTTCGGAAAATTAGTTTATCTCTGTTGCACTCAACCACAATTAAATTTCGAAAACTCAAACCATCTGCACAACGAAACATGAAATTTTGTCAAATGTGTACAAATTTACAATCAAATCGTACTAAGAGTCATCAATCAAATTCATCGTAACTCTACAGCTTCTGTCTGAATGCGAGATTGCCGTTCCACTGGAGCTACTCCTGAAGCAGCTAACAACGGGCGCCCAGCACGCGCACGCGCAGTTCTCGGCCGCCGCAAGTCCGTCGGCGAAACAGGCAAAGGCCCCGGCGACTGGCACGCAGCCAGCCAGTGAGATTGCGAGCCAGCCGAAGCAGCCGGCGCCCGCCATCGTCGCCAGAGTGAGTTTCCGTTTGTTCGGTGTCATTTGCAACAGCGGCAGTTTCTTGGTTGGACAAAGCAACTGTGTTCGCCCGTTTCAAAGTCAGAATTCATCTGTAGCGCAGAACCTACAATAATGCAATAACGCGCATAATGAATATGCCGACTAAAGTGACGTTGAATGAACCAAAAACAGCCTGGTCGAGTTTTGTTGTGTGTTGCCACCAGGGATGGCGGTTTTTCTCCATCGCTAGTTGCCACACGAACCACACGCTTTCAACTGGTTCCTTATTAGCACGAGCGATATTATCAGCAATTTTTTCAAGTTCTGCTACTAAATGCGTGTGCAGACGTGTAGAAAGGAAACTAGTTTCAATCCTTATGTAGCAATTCAAAGTCGCCTAAGTGACTCGGCCCTATGTAGGGGACACGGATCACTTTACCAATTTTGAATTCCCGCGTCATCCATGAAACTGTTTACCTGTCTATGCGCGCATGTCTATTTCTATGAGTTGCGAAACGAAAATGAAAGATCATACTTTCAGGACAGCATCTGCGACGCGGACGGTCTGGCGTTTCTGGACGACGACGACGGCAAGGGCGCCATTTGTACGCCGCTGACGCCCGAGGAGTCGCCGATGCGACGGGCGCCCGTGCAGTCGGCGGTCGCGATGATGGTGAACGAGGACGAGGCGGACACGTGCAACGCGATGTTCTACGGCACGCTGCTCGACATCATACATCGACAGGTGCTGCGGTCGTAGTCGAAGACGTTCGACTGTTTTTGGTTTTCATTATTTCAATTTTCTGTTTCATTTTCGTCCATTCATTCCATTTTCCTGTTTCTCCTTCGTATACAGTACTTGTACAACCACTGTTGATTTTTAAGAGCAGCTATCCGTAATAGCGCAGGCTACAATAATGTATTTTGTTAATAGTTTGAAGGGATATATCTCAACAAACAATATCCCCAGCTGATTTGAAAATCACTCGGACGGTTCTCAGTGGCAAGTCAGTCTGCTTCTCACTATAACAAAGTAATTCTCGAAAACAATCAGATGATTCTTCAACAAATGAGTGTCAACTCTTTTCAGTCGGATTTATTGGAGATCCGTGAGCATCAGGGTTTCACGAGCAGCAGCGGTCAGGAGATACTGAAGACGGTGGTGCAGATCTGCAGGGCGCCTTGGTGCGGCGCGCACACGTGCAGGCAGTCGGACACGGACGGACACGTCGACTGTGTGACGTGCCAGGAAATGCTGATGTTCTCGGAGGTGACGTGTTCGCATATTGAAATGTTGATCAGCATCCACGCTGCTTATAAACTGCCTGCTGCTTAGGTTTCAACAGAAATCGCCTCGCTGATCGGGGGCTGGCCTCGGCGCCAGGAGCATTTTTGCTGTTTCATTGTGACTCCATTTTTTCGGTTTAGACAATGATTGTTGACTGGCTTTTGGATTTTCATTTATGTTTTTTTCATTTATATCAAGGGTTTTTTTGCCACAACCCTTTATGTTTTTGTTTTTTTTTCAGATTCTTTTTGAGCTGCTTGAACGGTTTTGCCCGCGAACCGAGGCAAAAATGGATCTACCGTCGGAGAGTGACTTTGATTGGGGCGACGAAGTGACGGAGAAAGAGACAAGCGAAAAGGGTCGACTAGACCAGACGCCCGTCTCTGCAGATCGCCCGCTGACGCCGGCCGAGATTGCTGGTGAAGTTTGTTCAAAAAATCTTGAAATAAACAATTTATTGACAAACGGTTCATGAACAATGAACAAAACAGTAAGCAGAAGTTCAGTAATGCAAAATCATAGCAGCAGTAGACCTGGTCTTGTCATCCTTGCAGCTGGAAACACACCGGGATTGAGTGCAGCGGACACTGCGGGTGGTAGCGGTTTGCCGTGCGGTCACGCGATTCAAACGGCTGCGGTGCACGTGGCCGATGTCGAGGAATACGTCGGAGTGCTGCCGAGCGAAGAGGTGAAGCTCCAGGCGAATGTTTCTTTTTCGTGCTTAGTATTTTACAAGCGGCTTTTGGCATACGTATTTGGCACAAGTTTGGCACATTTTTGCGCAATCGCATACACGTACAGTTCTGTGGTGCGCGTGAACTGTGGAATGCCTGCCTGATTTTGTAGCGGGTTTGTTCACAGTGACGTTGAAAAAAACCATCAATGTTTCCACCTTATGCCTGATATAAACGATTTATTTATTTAAGTTATGTAACTGCGTTCCAGTTCAACCAACGGTGGATTATTTTAGATTTTCAAAACGCTGAAAGTTCCAGTGCGTTCCACTGAGTGCCAACCATCACAGTTTCTGTCAGTGTTCGTCATTCGTCAGGTCGAGACGGCAATCGCTGGCGAGGTGACGTTGACGGAGACTGACGTGGCGTTGGCGCAGGCGCAGGTGGCCACCGGGGCCATGGTCGCTGGCGACAAGTCACCGGAGGCACACGCCGATCTGCACTCGCCCTACGGCCGCACGTTCTGGCAGACGAGCGTCGGAAAGTTCCGCTTTCGACTGGAGGAGCTGCCGCCGGAGCTGCAGATGATATTCAACCTGATGAAGGTTGATTGAGATGATGCGCTTGATGCTTTCGTTGTTGTTGTACAGCCCATCTGGAAAATATATGCAACATGATGTAATGACCAACCAATCAGCGCTGACAATTGCTCATGACCAACCGATCACCGCTGACAATTGCTCATGACCAACCAATCACCGCTGACAATTGCTCATGACCAACCAATCAGCGCTGAGAATTGCTCATGACCAACCAATCAGCTGTTGTTGCATATATTAGCGAGATAGACTGTACATGTCTGTTTGCAGTGTATGTGTTTTGCGACACAATCCATCCGTGAGCGTTGACTTTTTCAATCAGTTGATTGCAATTGATTGATGATACATTTGGATTCCACTAACTGAAAACCTTCTCCTTCTTTCAGGACATTGAGCAACACCCAAATCCGGATGTTCAGTTCTATTTGCTGCGCTGCATGAAATACCTGTGCTTGCACGCCGAGGCGCTCAGTCTCGCGCACAAAGACCATCGGTCGGTAACAAGTTTTGTTTGTTCAATAAACATTTCTCGATTCGATTGTTTCAAAAAAATTTCTTCATATGGCCCTACCTAATTTGTTTGTTTTCTGTCTTAATTCCAGCGGATTTCTGATGTGGAGTCAAGAGAACATTCTGATCGGGAAGCTATGGCAGATGATTCGGCCGGAGTATTCGCAGCTGTCGCAGATGGCAGTGCCACTGATCTTGCACTGTCTCTCGTTTCCGGGAGGCGCCGACGCGTTTTGGAAAATTTTAATCGACGAAATGACCGCGGCACAGTGGTCGAATCGATTTGCTTGTGGTTAGTGAGAGAGCCAGAGAGTCGAAAGTGACACATAAAAATAAAAAAATGTTAATTCAGCTATGGTTTGAATAATCAATATTGTTATTCAGAAATAATCAATGTTCTTTGAATGAATATTCCAGTCGGGCGAATCTTTCAACTGGCAACTTTTGTGGATCCGGGCGCAGTACGCGGCAAGCCACTCGTGCAAGGCGCTCTCGCAGCTGCGTTTTCGTTGCTGATTGTCTCGGCACAGGACCCATCGTCGGCTGTGGCGCATCGAACAATCCAAATGCTTGAAACGATGCGACCAAATTCGCTACGAGTGCGTTTATGGTGCTGAGAACGTTGAGTTAGATACGTAGTTTCAGTTTCTCATTCGCCATTGCAAACACCGTTTGGTAATTGATCTCTCAAAAATCAAGTACGGTATCCCTTTCCTTTCAATGCTGGATTAATGAAATCAGTTTGATTGGCTATTTACACTGTTTCACATTCTTCAATAATGTTTTCTCAGACTTGGAACAAAACATCTTTGAAAAAAGCTGTTCCGACATGGGATTGTAACCAAATTTATAGGCGGTCATAAGTTGCATGGAGGCCCAATTCGACCAGTGCCTCTTGGATCGCCCACTGGTGCTGCACCGCTTGTACACGTTGCTGTGCCTGTTGCCTGATCAGGCGCTACTGTCGATGGATTTCTTTTTGCAACGCTTCGACACGTTAGCTGTGGAGTTGCAGCTGAACATGACCGACAAACTGGGCGACACCGGTTCGAACGCTCAAGGTGAAAGAAGAATAAGAAATTTCAAGTAACGCTCTGATTGTGTTAAGGTTCAAAAGTTTATCAAAATAACATTGCAATTGGCGTAAGAGGTACGGTAATCGTTTGCCACCGTTTGCCATTTTTGGTGTTGACACGCGCTGAGGACACCACTGATTGACAAGAAAGACGTTGTCTGCTTCATTTTAACGATGATCACATTCTCAATGCGGTATGAGTACTCGAAAATGTCGACTTTTGCGCCGGCAAAAAGCGCGTGCAGTTTGATTTGCGATGCCGTTGCATAGTAAAACATCAAGTTTTCTTGCGGATACCGCGTAACCATCGTGTACCCAAACCATACCACTAGATGCCATGCCAAGCGTTCATGGCATTTCCACGTTGTCGTGTTTCATTGCACACCATCCATCCATCCATTTTATTTCGCGAAAAAGCAGGAGAAACTCCGATGAAACTGTATGAACAGCATAAAATTCGGAGACCCAAAAAAACCTCCCGCCCTGCTTGCAGATCTGCTGCACACGGATCCGATGAGCGATCTGTACCAGCGCAAGCTCAACCGCGCACGTCGCACGCTCGACCAGTCGGACGCGGTGCGCTCGATCATCAGGCACATGCACGGTCGGGCGCTGCTGCACCAACGCGAGATGATCATTCAGTTTGAGTTGGACGCGATCAACGAGACGGACGGTTGGTGATTGGTGATGCACAACTGAGCAACAACACTGCTGGAAAGCAGAAAGGGCGACACACGTGAAGCGACATTCCGTGAAGCAGCTAGTGACCGTGTGAACACACAGCTGCACCGCAAGAGATTGGCCAAATGTTTGTAAAAAAGTGTGGAAACGGGTTTCAGTGATATCGCTTCATGAATGCCGCTTAACTGGCACACTATGAACGGAACGGTGGGCGCACTGTTCCGCTGATGTATAGTGGTACAATGTATGAGTGAGGATGGTTCGCTCAAAACTGTGGAAACTTCAAGAGCTACAGGAGTTGTTTGGTTGTGCAAATTGTTGAAGTTGCATTGCAAGTTTTATTTGCATTTTTTAGTTATCCACGCAACTACGAACCAGTCGCTTCGTGTGCTTTTTTGTGCTTTGTAGCACCGCCAAATAGCGCTCCTTAGTTTGTAGCTCGCCACTGTATATTTTAGTTTAGGTGATTGTGTTAGTTTTTTTAATGACTGCTGTGTATTTACAATCTTTTAGTCATGACCAAAATCGCTACTTTTGCGCGCATTTCAAAATTTGCCCGCGCTAAATCCATTTTTTTTCGGTAAGGCTTTAAAAAAAACTTAAAAAACCAGTAAGTTACGAAAGTCGCAGTTGCGGCACGTTGTACTTCTTGCCTGCGGATACACACGGCCAAAGAGGGGTGCCGCAAACAGCCGACTCCACCGGCGAAATCGCCCGAAACGAAAAACGGTCAACCGGAAAGTAAGACCTCACTGAAATCATGTCGTCGTGGCGCCGTACAACTTTGTAGTAGGTAAGAAGACAGGCCAATTGGAGACAAATATTCTTGTGAACGTTTAGCAGAAACTCATGAAAACTGGAGTTTTTCGCAAAAAAATAATGCAACTCATTTTTTGACATCCCTAAAGGCGGAAACACCATTTAGTTTTTCGTCCGTACGCACAAACGTCGTTCTAAATCCCGTGCGCAAACTAATCGTGTCCGTAATGCATTAAGATAGCACACACGACACGATTTCTAAATCGCGTGGCCATTTTTTACGTGTCGTGTCCGTGCGTACACACAAAAAACTAATTGATAAACGCGCCTTAAGAGAACAATACGACATCAAAACTACCAAGATATGCTGCCGAAAAATGCTCGGTTTTAGGCTTCAGTGTACCTGTAAACAAGTAGCGGAAAGTCTCTAATGCGGCATTCATGAATCAGTATTTGTATTTAGTGACCGCGTAGCTACATTTTAAAACAGCCATGCGTCACAAAGTACTGCTTCATGAATGCTCCTTAGTGGTTCAATACTCGTGTTGAACAAATTGCGCCACCAAACGACCACCAGGTGCAACGAGGCGGAACAGGGCTGGCATCGTTGCTCCGTGCAGAACGCGGCGGCGCGACGCGCGCAGATGAAGATCCGCAAAGTGATCGTGCTGATGCGCGTCATGAACACCTGGTCGGTCATGAAGCGGCGACTCTCGGCGATCTCGAAGTTGTCCGGCTCGTCGATCGCCACGCCGCCGCACGTTCTGCTGGCGAAGAAGAAACTGAAGAAGGCCGGCCATGTGGCCGACAGCGACAACAACAACAACAACGACGACGACACGGACAGCGGCAGCACGGCCTCCTACGGCTCGGTCGACTACGTCGAGCCGGCCGATTTACCGGCGGCCTACTCGAATCGCGCGCACACGGAGCGCCCGCTGAAGTCGATCACGCCGCCGCAGTGCGCCGCAGTTGTGCCGTCGGTGGTGGTCGACAGAGCGCTGCCCCCGACGACTGAGTTGCCGACGTCTGGTGGCTCGCTTGCTCGTGTGCCGGTGATTCCGATCATTCGAGAGCCGTCGCAGTCTCCGTCCAGCAATCCGTCCGTCGACATTTCCGACATTGAGCAGCACCCGAACACTGCAGTCACAGCGAACGAACACTCGACCACAGTCGTCGATCAGGCGGATGCTGACGAGTGCTCAGTTGACGAGCCCGGATTCTCCGAGCGTAACAAGAAATCGGAGTTCCAACAAGAACTCTCGGTTACTGGCGGTGGTGGTGGCGGGCGCAAATCTCGCCAGGGCTCGGTAGTGAGCTTTTGCATTGACGGCGAAAGTATGTTAGAAGCGGCATGACGTGAATGGTGACTGCTATAATGCACGCATGGACGAAACACTCTTGGGAACTGCAGACACCGATAACCGAACTGTGAGCTCACGGAGTGCGGTGTTTACTGCAGTCTGTCTTGATCTAGACACAATCTTGCTTCCGTGCATGCACGTCAAACAAAATGTTTTGAAAGTGAACGAAAGAAGTTATTTCACATCAGGAACGAAGGTGTTATAAATTATTTTATGTGATAAACACCTCTGGAAAAGATCGTGTCCAGAAAGATAATAATACGGTAAATACCGTGTTCCAAGGGCGCACACTTTTGGCATGTGGGTGTACCTCCAAAAACACTGAACCCACCCATGAACCGCAGCACGCACCGTTTTTATGCCGCTGATCTTTTTTTTTATGAAAACACATGCAGCACAGTTGAGCCGCGCACTGCTTGAAAACTCGGGTCACGTCTGCATTATTTGAATTTGAATTGCTTTGTTCCGCTCATCAATTGCGGTCATGTTTTGTATTGTTCTGGTCAGTATTTTGGTTTGTTTCTCACTGCGTCGCTTATTCCGCATATGGTTTTGTCTCTGCGGCAAGTTATGTCAACACAAATATAATTTTTTTCGTAAGTCCACTTGCTTTTTTGTGAATGTTTTAAATTTTGCTCGTTAAGTTTTGCTGCTGACAGCTTTAATTTACCCCACGCCTCTTACCACTTCTCACAGCGTTTCAACTTCTTCCCCATCGAGTCGTACTGTCGTACACCATGCTTGTTTAAACCTGTCACTTTTTTTTCGCAGAATACAGAGTTTGCAAAAAAAGAAACTAGCGGCGGATGGAATTTACAAGAAAACCTATTTAGCCACAAATGGGGTGTTTGCTTTCATACAAACCCGATACATTCGTTCTTACTACTCTAATTCAAAGTTCTGCACGCTCTGTATTCCAAAGTGACTGGTTTAAAGAAAGATACCATACCATTTTGGTTCTTAGTTATTCACGAAACTCGCTTTGTGCACTGCTGCCCTGGAAACCTCGACACAGCAACCCCACCACAACACAAATTGAGATATCATCATTTTTGCACTTCTGATGGCTCATGCTATGCATTGTTCGCTCATTTATGCTACGACATTGCGCCAACAACTTCTCCTCACAGCACTTTCAAACGGCAAATAAATTCCTCACAACGGCTTATCGGTTTCAAACTGTTTCTGAATCACGGACTACCCTGAATACACTTGTGCTGCACGAGAGAATCACACAATGAAGCAATATTATCTCTGCTTTTTTCAGTTACACGCATCTCGTCTGAACGCCGCCGCAAGCAACAAGAGAGTCCAGACGAATCCCTTGGTGGGAAAACATTCTCGAAATTCTGAAATTAAAGAAGTAGAATGTTGTAAATAAATAAATAAACCAAATAAAATAAAAAAGTTTATTGTTCATTCGCAGACGCAGAGCAAATGCTGGGCAGCCTTCGTGAATTCACCGACCAGGAGTCGAACTTCTGTATCACGTTAAGTCGAGCGCTGGCGTATCACGCAACTGAACAGCACACCCTGTTCTTGATAATCACGTTGTTCATGAAGTTTCTGTCGTTGAAGACGACCGTTCTCGTGGAGGACAAAGCGCAGGCGAAAAAACAGGTCAATAATACATGATGCGAATGCAGTGCTCTTGGGAATTGACAAAATGACATTCGACTTCATGTATTTATCCATTGAATTAACTTTTAGAATCTCGTCTTTCGTCACCTGAACAATCTGCTTGGCTTCAGCAACACTGAGCATTGTTTTACGATACCACCAGATAAAACGCGGTTTGTAAACAGAGCATAAGTTTTCCGTGTTCTCTGTTGTTGCATCAAACCATTTTCCAAGCCTTAATCATGCCGTCTGTTAATTTCAGGCACTCCGTGGTCAGCAATGCGTTTCTCAGTGCGTTGCCATTGGTGTTGGACAACAATCTGGCCATGGGTAATGCTTTGAACATTGTTGTTTGCATTTGCTTTGGCACGTGTCGAGAGGAAGTGAGTGCCATGTGGAAAGTACTGCCTCAGCAAAATTGATTCTCATCGACCCTTTTGCAGTGGACTGGACGTGAAATCAGAAATGCACTCAGCCAATGCGCATTGATGCGCGCGTTTTGCAGTGTGATATTGCGTACATTCCAGCGTGTGCCAACATAAAACACAAAGCACGTTTTTGTTTATGGCGCAGGCCACCAACTGCTGACGATCACCCTGGCGACGCTGCGCTATCTGCCGTCGCCGCAGAAGCTGGCCAGCGACAGCCAGCCATGCACGTACACGGTTCACTCGCTGAACGCACACAACCGCCACAAGTGGATGTGGGCGCTGCTGCTGGTGCTGTACAAGGTGCGTCGCAATGCACTGCGCTGTTGCCAGCGTCTGACAAGCGTCTTTAGCGCAATTGTTCAACAATTCTAACACGTTGCTGAACGTTGCTTCGCTAAAATTGACTGCAGTTTTTTATGTGCACCTCCAACAATAATATTATGCACATTTTTATGTATACCCTCCGGAGTCATTGACAGTTTTGTTGAAAAAAACTGGGATCTCAGTCAAAAAAATACTATTACCAATAAAATGTGAAAAATAATAGCAATACAATCATTGAAAAAGTGCAGTACCGCTTCAACGTGGCGCCGATCGCCGAAATCGTGCAGGATCTGATGAAGATCGTCACGAACACGATCGATGCGCAGGTGCACCAATGTTCACGGGCCGATTTTGAGATGCAACAACAGAATTTGATGCTGTTTGCGCGGCGTGTCAACGACGGAGGTGAGCCAATTCTAAAAGAGTAGTTTAGCATTTCACTAAGAAGTAGTTTAAGGTTACATCCGCAAATGTTTACAGAGTGTACTTTTTCCGGTCATTTTTATGCGTACACGTGACCGTTTTAATCGGTTTTCAAGTTCTTTTTGTATGTTTGATGTTGTTTTTTCAATAACAAGTGTGTTTTTTTCGTTTTCTGTTTTGATCGCATTGACAATGACCATCTGTAGTTCGCTTCGTTTTTCGTTTGCCAGATTACTTTTTCTTTGATTTGCTTCTTTCTCTCGTGATTCATTCTGTACGAGCATTCAATTCCATATTCAGTCAGGTCGCACAGGCGGGGAAGCACGCGGATGCGTGTTTTTCATGTGCGAAACAAATTCATTTACGCGCGCAAAGGAACAAATGCCGTTACTGGCTATGACATGTCGTAATTTCAAATTCCCAGAAAATCGCGAGCAAAAAACAAACCACAAAACACGCCCAATTAGATGCGTCTCGTATGCCGGCCGAGTGGCTGGACAACCTGTCGTCGGGCGGCGTCAGTCCGCAGCGCCTCCTGCCGATCGGCGCCATTTCGGCGCCCTGGTCCGGCTGCAATGCGGCGGCGTCGTTGCGCTGCGTGCCGCCGTCGAGCGCCGTGGCGCCGCGTCACCGGTGGCGTCTGCTGGCACGCCGTCTGCTCACCATGATCCGTGTCGTGCACAGTTGGCCGCGTGGCCGCTTTCATCCGCCGGCGGTGGCGGACGCCGCTGCAGTGAACGACGACGACGCTGACGACTTGTGGGCGCAGGTGTTCCGGCAGAACTCGAGATACGCCAAAGCGGCCGATCAGCGAACGCAACAACAACAACAGCAGCAGCAGACACAACAACAGCAACAACAACACTCGGTCACCGTGACGGCGCCCAGCTCTACGTCGACGCCCGCGGTGTCGCCGGAGGGCGAGTTGCTTTCGTTTGCCTCTACCTATGAGAAAACAGCAACCACCGTTTTCTTTTTGTCTGTATTCTCTCTTGCACGCGCGTCTCTGCTCTTTACACACCGTTGTTTGCTTGTGGTTTTCATCGTTGCAAACATCACTCCCGCATCCAAAAACATGGAGGAATGGAGGAAAAGTAAATACCGGCCTGTTTTACTGCTAGCTTTTTTAATCGTTGCTAGCACTTGCTACCCGACACCTTGAAATGAAGCGGGCACACGCATGAATGTATCGATACACCGTCGACATACGATTTTGCCTGACGTTATGAGTGTGTGAAATCTTGACGAAGCTATGGGTTTTTTTATTTTGTTTGTGTTCACTGTTTGTATCTGACAGAAAAGCGAGGGAGTAAGATCGTGTATCGTGACCGTACTCACTGTGCCGGGCGTTTCGGACTGGAGACTGGAGTTTTTTTAAAGGTTTTTTTCAGTCGAATCGTTACTGAGCAGGTTATGTGTCCTGCCACAAAGTGACAACGATTTCACGATTGGGCTGGAAATAACTCCAGAATGTCTCCGGTAAACTGTAGAAGTGATTTTTAGACGATATTGATGGGCACCAAAACGGGCACCAAAAGGGATTTCTTATTTTTGCGTCATGAAATAATGCTTTAACAAGCAGTATTTGGTTTCTCCTTGTTTTGGTGTTTTACCACCGCATTTTGTGAAGCCACTTTTGTGAGCAGCTTCAATCTTTGTGGGGAGTTATAATCAATGTTGTGGTGTTGTTCGTTATCCTTTCCATTTGTTTGTTTTCGTGCTGAGGTATTTGTCTTTTCAGTTATTAGCTGAAAGCTTGAACAAAGATTGCAAACTTGTTCATTCACCTCTTGATCCCCATTTATCTATACTTTTACTTTGTACGTGTTGTGAAATGGTCTAAATTTTGACGTTCCGTGTTTATTTTTTAAGCAATTCAATTTGCATTGTACGTAATTCATACCATTTCAGCTTCTGGTCAGTTATCGCATTAGCCACATGCAAAAATGCATCTGCCACATTTTTTCGGTGCCACCCCCACCCTTTTGACCACCTATTAGTTATTAGACTCACTTTTTTGTCTCTCCTGAAGCTTTTTTCTTAACTGTGAGTAAAAATACCTGTTCAGAAAAAATGGTGGAAAAAAATTTCAGACGCCTCATCATCGGAGGACAACGATGCGAACGCAACATCGGCAAAACAACAACACGCGCACAAAAAACACAAGAAGCACTCGTCAAAAGAACGTCAGCAACACGCGCGACCACAGTCCTCCGACGACAGCGCAGTGCAGAAAGCGACAGTGCTGTCAGAGGGCGTCGAGTACTACCATCGAAAGTTGGACACATCAATTTCTGGCGATACTGTCGAGCCGTGTTCACCGGTAGAACGGTAGGAGGATGATTGATTCGTTGATTGATTGGTTAGTTGGCTGATTGGTTAGTTGATTGTTTGCTTGATCTTGACTGTCTGGTTGAGTGATTGATTAACTGGTTGATTGATTTATTGATTCATTGATTGACTGATTGAATTGATTGATTGATTTGTTTATTCATTTGTCGATTGATTAATTGATTGATTGATTGATTGATTGATGGTTTGTGTAATTCAGTTTCTCATTGATTGCAGAACTATCAACTCCGTGGACGCGTCTGACAAGCCAAAGCAGCCAGTTGAGCGTCGCATTCAACAGCAAATAGCCGAGTTCGATCGATCGTTCGTCAAACCACCGGATGTGCGTCTTGTTTGACATTCCAGTCAACTGAGCCAACAAACTGCGAGCAACTGCATTCACATTTGATAATGCCTAAATTTCAGAGCGGAATCGATGTTCCTACCGTTGTCGTTAGCAATGGCGAATCGTATGGCATGAGCAGACCGGACAAATTGCACGTTCATACAGCGAAGGCGATGGTGCATCGCACGGCGGACGATGTGAGACACGCGTTTTTTTCGTTTTTTCTGTTTTTCATGAAAAAACTTCATCACGAAATCGGTCATTTTTCTGATTCATTTGTGACGGGATAATAGAGAAAGCAAAATTTCAAACTCGAGGCAGTGGACACTTCTCCACACTGCAGTGCCTGGCATACCGGTATTTGTCTTCAGGCGAAAGTTTCGCTGATTTGGTGTTAGCACTCCATTGTCCAATATGTTGAAGTTTGATTGTTTTTGTTCTGTTTCAGCGACAAAGCAGCCCACCTGCGGGTGTGTCGAGCAAAGTACCAGCGTCTCCAGATGTGCAGGTAAGCAAACAAAGTCTTGAAGAATGTCTGGTTTCGTGCCGGAGACAAAAGGGAGAAAGCTGTTGTTTTTTGCTCAAAGATATTATTTCGTTCGTGAACAAAAAAGAACGTCAAATAATATATTGCAAAAAAGACACAATTTCAGCAAAAATGGCAACTTTCTCTCACAGTGCGAGCAATTTTGCTTTTTTTTTAAATTGTGGTGCACCACATTCTGCCGAAAAATATAAATCCGTGTGCTTTCAAACAGTTGCATGACGGATATGATAATTTCTGTCGTTATTATCCACTTTCGCACGCGAATTCGACTGTGTTTTGTGCGTTGTTTTATTTCATTCGCACTAACACCTTTCGAAAAAAGTGTTCTTCTGTTAGCGTTAGATATCACATGAGACTGAGTATTTTTCGAACGTGTCCCACTGAAATGACGTCATGTGCCACAAAACATGCCAGTTGTCGTTCACAGCAAACGAGACTTTCCGTTTAGCCGATTTCTTTTTGTAAACAGCCAGTGAATGTCGGCTCAGTCAAGCGAAACTGAAATTTTCGTGTCTGTGCTTGACAAACGGGCGTTTTTAAAGCAAATGACGTCATTCCGGTGCCGACACGTTTGAATAAATCCACAATTGAGCACTTTGAATCACATCTACCTGATTATTATCTGCATTTGAATTGCGTTCATCAATCCGACGATGATTTGGTGATTTGGCAAAGATTCGAATGCGGTTAATGTTGGATGATGCAACAGTTGGACGCACCACCCTGTGCCTCTATTCTATATTTGCGTTTTCGTATTTCTGCGGTTATGTTTGTTTGTTTGTTTGTGTGTTTTTCCTTTAACTTCCACCAAAATGGCCCATGCAGGTGTTCACCGTGTACTCTCGCACTGGACAGTACTCATATCAGTACACATCGACCCAGGTCAACAACGGCCATCAACAGCCAATCAGCACACATCAGCAGCAGCCATCAGCAGCATCAACCAATCATCAACAAGTGATCAACAACAACAATGCCGCTGTCGTCGTTGACGTTCATCATGGCAACAGACCACAGGCGGCCGCCACTGATACGCTAACATCAACAAAAGCGAATCATCATCATGTTCACCATCA
The DNA here is from genome assembly GCA_030248135.1 of Theristus sp. LFF4_11. Lineage (NCBI taxonomy): Eukaryota > Metazoa > Nematoda > Chromadorea > Monhysterida > Xyalidae > Theristus > Theristus sp. LFF4_11. The sequence goes on along the minus strand of JASANC010002862.1, from coordinate 8,416 downwards.
TCAACAACATCATCATTCTCATCAGCAGCACAACATCATCAGTCTGGACGCGCAGGTGCTGCAGGACACCACCACCACCAGCAGCAGCAGCGCCGTGCAGCCGTTGCCAACCGTGAAACTGTCGGCGATATCCGAGGAGAAGTACACCGCACCGTCGCCTGGTTCGTCATCATCGCTTGTGTTTTAGGTTTTTGTTTTGTGGCTTTAATTTTTTCGGGGAAAAACTTGTCATGTGCCGTGTGTCCTATTGCACGTTGCCGTGTTTCCAGTGGACCTGCTAGCGCCGATGATCGCACAGCAGCGGCGTCACTCACGTGGCTCAGCGGTCGCTCGGTCGAAAGCGGCCGGCGGCGTCGCGGCAGTGGACGAGCAACAGCGCACGCTGAGTGCGTCGCCCGTCGCACGGCGCAGACGGAAAAAATCACGCCAACGGTCGGTTCCGTGTTTATTTATTGCTGAGAATACGGGGCTACGACGCGTTTCAGTGGCCGCTTTGCTCGCCGTTTTAATAGCCCTGTACATAGTGGCGGTTCGCTCTCAAAGTTCTTGCCGTGACGTTGTTTTAAAAGGCAACAGTCGACGATACACAACGCCCAAAATGGCCACACACGACATGACGATAATTTTGCCAATGCTGTTGTTTATGGTTTTTATGTTTGCAGCTGAATCTGAATTTTACTGCAGGGAAAACCAGTTGCAGCTAACGGAACTGCAAAAAAGTCGTGCTCTGAAGACGGTGCACTCTGTTGGAAGACAGTACTATGTTGCACAGTCACAAACAAACGGTCACCACATTGTCACTGCTGTCACCACGTTACGTTTGTTGATCGCTGGTGCACCGCCCACACCGTGTGTTACAACAGAGTGTGTGACAGTCGTCCAGAGCCATGCAATCCAGCTGCTGCTGTTGTGTTTTATCGTTGTTTCGATTGTTTACAGTTCGGTCAGCGCGACGCAAACGCGTAAACTGACGACGACGACGACGCACAGCATCGGCGGCGCCACTCTGCTCGGCGGCGACCTGGGCGGCGTCGAGCGACTGCAGTTGCGTTGTACGCAGTGTCAGCAGGCGATGCACGCGTGCGACGAGGAGACGCTGAACATGGCCGTCGTCTGCCTCGCCACCTACATTCAGCGCGAGCCGACCATGGCCGCCGAGATGCTGCCGGAAATGCTGCAGAGCGTCGCAAAGTCAGTGGCGCTGGCGCTCGTTCGTGCTTTTGGTTTGACTTTGCAAGCCTCCACTCTGCCCGTCGACCGACGGAAACTCAAAGTTATATCCAAGCTCCGGTCGGTGGCTTAGTGTAGGGTAAAGTTGGACTGTTCAGTGTCCGTCCGATAAATTACCCGAAAGCAACCGGTTGTATCGAGCTTGTGCTAATGACAAAATACCGTACTCCATGCAATACTGTAGCTACAGTGTATGGCTTTTTTCTGTATTTTTTGTCCGTGTTTTTCAGACTGTCCTCACACGTGATGTACTCATGGCAGGCAGAGTCGAGCGTTTTCGTGCCCGGCAACAGTCGCAGCGTTGCACGCCAATTCCTGCGTGTCGTGCTGCACCAGTTGGCGCCACACGCGCTGTTTTTGCAGTTGTTTCAGACGAGACTCGATGGTGAGACAGTTTTGGTAACGTTTTTTGATAAAAACATAAGTTCTAGTTTGAAGACCGTTGCAAAATACACAAAGTTAAGCACAGACACAGAGTCAGACACAAACACACAGACCTGACACGCTCGTTCCTGCTAAGGTCGCACGTGTTCGTGTGTGTGTGTTTGTGACTGTGCCACATTACTGTGTTACAACAGTGTGCGCTATGTTCCGTCTGGCACTTCAGTTGTTCAGATCCGTCAGCAATTATCAAGACTGATGGCTGCAACAGTTTTCGTTTTTTTTTCGTACGAACGAGAATAACTTTTTTCGCACATATGTTGTTGTAGGTGAAAAACAGTCGCTTGGGGTAATCCGAAATGCAATGCACAATGTGCACAGTGAACAAGCAAGTCACATTAGGTCAAAATGGTGCACAAATTCCAACGTTTCTTTTTTAATGTTGTAACGCTTCCAGGTGACGGATTTTTCAAAGCTGTCGTGACCGCTCTTGGGGATTTCACCGAGCTGACGCCAGTCACGGTGCTTCAGCAACTGTTTGAGGTGAGCATTGTTCGAGTGTTGGGTAAAAAAGCAAAAGTGCTTCATATTCATGGGGATTGGTGTCTTCAAGCGTGTGTATCCATGAAAAATCGGTTTTTACCCTTTCTTGTTGTTGGAGATCATCTTTTTCATCAAGTAAAAAAAATAGTCAGGCGATCAAGATCTCAAAAGTTCAACCGAATGCGGTAGAACACGGCAGAAATACCGACTGATCTTCGAAACACACCCAGAATCTGCAACAACACTGGTGCACGAGAATGAGACGGCTGGTGTCGAATCTGGCAGCGTACGTCGTTGAAGTGCCGACGGACGCATACAACCAGCAGTGGGCGACCGTGATACCGATGTTCGACGCGTTCCTCAGGCGATACATGACAGAGGTGGGTTTTGAATGTCTGAGAAGTTTTTGATATTTGGCGCAGTTCACAGCAATGGATGATCCGAAAACAATAAAACAACCAGATTGAAACGGTTCAATCTTGTTGTTTTATATTTCTTTATAAACCATGCACTCATTATTCGCGTTTCCAGGTCACCAAAGAAAACATGGCCGCCGACTTTGCCTCGCTCGTCGCAATCATCAATTATCTGTTTCGAGTGCAAAACTTCGGTGCCATTAAGGTTTGTGTGATTGGATTTTTCATTTCCAGCCGTCAAAAATACAAATTGCAGTCGTACTTGTTAAAATTTGGAGCCGTCCATTTTGAGCGACGTCAAAAAGCACTTCAGGGTAGTTCCAGTTTGGCTGATTCGTTCGCTAAATTGATCGCACAAGCGCTCGAAATGACCTCGGTCACTTTGATGCAACTGTTGAGTCTCGCTACCGCGTGCAATCGCGCTTTCACAAAGGTTGGCTGGATTTTCTCGATTGTCATGATTGTCACTCTCTGCTGGGACAGTTGTAAAAAAGTCATCTTATATTCTTTTAATTGCGTTTTTCTGTTGTGCGTGCTAAAAAAACGCTTCCGCCGCCAGGACCGAGACCGCCAGTGTATCTCGCGTGCGTGCGTGAATCAATTGTTACAGGCGATCAAATTCAAAATCAACCTACCAGAAGGCAACTATTTGGTGTTACTGAATGTAAGTTGAATTGAACCTGCGAGAAAATGGTGAAACGAAATTCGAAAACTGTTTTGATTTTCAGATGATTTTGCAAGACTGCGGCGAACCGGTCTCCAGTGACATTGAGGAGCATATGGTATGTCTAAGCTGTTATTACTTTGAAATAAAAAAGAAACATTGTTTCAATTTTCGGGAACGCTTTTCTTCTCTCAGTACAACACCGGCGCAGCCGAGTGCGGCCGTCCGTTTGTGCAGGATTTTGTCGATTTTGTCGCCGACCTGCACGTGCTGAATCGAATTAAGGTCAGTTGGCCGGTCAGAATGCAAAACATGACCGACACACAATCAAGGTGCAGCGTTTCCAAAAAAACAACAAATAAAAGACGGCGAAATGAAATGAAAAATGAAAAAAGGAAAACGTGTTTCTCGAACCACTCGCAGAGCTTGGCGCGCGAGATGCGCTTCCGCGAGGACACGCTCGGCGGCGACTTGAAGGCTGGCCTCTCGCAGTATGTCGCCATCGAGATCGCTCGCGGCAGCAACCGCGATCCCCGCACCGTGCTGCGGTATCTGCCGTGGCTGCTGACGCCGCCGTCCGTCACGCAACAGGGGTTGGTTGGTCTGGTCTGCTATAGTCAAATGTTCAATTGAGTACCGTACACCAACCTGCAATGTATTTGGTCTTGACACGATTTGCAGATGGTGGTCATAGTTGAACCATCCGCAAAAAACGTCAGTAGAAGTTGTACACTCGTTTAGATAATCACTTGTCGTTTGATGATAATTGAACGTTTCAATGCAAGATCGTGTCTAGACCGAATACGGTCGATACCGTACTCCGTGAATCGATAGCTTTGACACATTCAACTGTGCATACTGTAGTTGAAAACACCGTTCACACAGCAGGTGGAAAACAAATGCTATTCTGGAGAACTGATTTTTGAAAAAAACCTGATTTCAGGCCTGCCGAATTCGTGGAGTGCGTCGAGCACGTGCGTGTGCTGTCGTGGGTGTTGCTGGGCGCTCTGCAGACCTCGGGCGCTGCCGGCGACACCCCACCGGTGCCGATCGAGTCTTCGCAACAGATCGCCGATCAGATACAATTCGTGCTAGCCGGCTTTGCGGAACAGAGCAAGGTGTGCGCGTTAGTAATCGGAATGAAAACGTTTGCTGAATTCATAGGCAGTTATCCCTAAAAGGTTTATTGCCGTGCAACACGGACTGGAATGATATACCGTCGCCCCGTTAGCTTTTATTTTGTGGTTCTTCACACCGTCTCACTCTCTCGGGCGGTCTCTTCCGGAGACTACGACTGAGAAAAATAGAATTCAACTTTCTGTTGAGTAGCCACTGATGGAGTAACATTCTGCTCAGGTAACATTTGGCATATAACGTTATAAAGCGCATGTTTAGTTTGTTAAGTCACAAGTGGACACTTTTCACACTCGACGACTTATTGCTCACCGTCTTGTTGAGCAACTCATTTGCGTGATAACTCAGCAAACTGTTTGAACTTTCTGTGTCAATTGATGGTTGTTTTTTCAAGTTCATGATCTGATACATGATCTCTCGAATTGCTGCCTTGCCCAGGAGTCGGTCGTTCACATGTCGGCGCTGTTCCACGCGTTCCACCTCTGTCAACTGTGGACGGTCTACTGCGAACAGGCCGCTGCACGCAACGCCGACACGCAGCTCGGCTACGAGGCGCTCGCGAATGTCATGGACTTCTGGTCGCGCGTGACGCCCGCGATTCTGCAGCTGCTGTCGCACTCGAAAGTGGTGCGTTGTCATTATTCGCGAAAGCCTGTAACTATGACGATGATGTCATAATGCTGTCTAATCATTTCTCAAATTTATTCTACACTAAAATTTGTTTCGAAATTTATTCCATATACCAGAATCCATTTCATGCCAAATACTGTTCAAAAAAAACTTTGAATAAGAAACCAAGAGGAGTTGGCATGAAATGAATTTTGGCATTTTGTTTGCGCACCGTTTCTGGCATTGAAACGTCAATAAAATTCTAAACCTTAATCTGTGGTGAATCGCGATCTATGTACCAAGAAAAACATGGATCGACAGTGATTGTTGTTTAATTGTCTCGATATTTTGTCTGTTTTGACTTTCGTTTTGACAGCGTTCTTTTGCAGCTCGCTGACATGGTGAACCTGCACTTTTTGAACACAATCGAAGCACTGCAAGAGTGTCAATCCGCTATTCTGACGCAGGTGAATTGAGCGTTTTTTGGTTGCGTGGCTGTTTTGATTTCAAAAAGCTTGTTGTACTCAATCGATTATAATGCGCTGATTGGTTGATGGATGGTCAAGTTTAACGGTTTGATGGAAACTACAACAATTTGCGGAGATTCTCGTTTGCGAACATTGTTTCAACCAACTATCTTGCTCCGCCATGCAGCTCTACCCGATGTGGCACCCAATCCTGTCCGCCTATCACTCGGTGGTGCCCAGTCAGTTGCGTGTTCGCCTGGATGCCTACGAGAACGCCATCAGCGACCAGGAGGCGCCGCTCGAGCCGTGGCTGAAACGGGTGCGCTTCAAAATCAGCCAGGTTGAGCTGCAGTCGTCTGCGGCGACACAGTTCTACAGTGTGTGACGCGGCGTCATCAAGTTTCTCTGTTCTTTTTTTGTTATTCCACATTCGGTTGCCAAGCGTGGTTGGTTGAAATAAAATAGCAAACAATTAATTGCATTGAAACTCACACAAGATTTGAAACCTTTTCTGTGGTACGTGAATCATTTGAATTTGCATGTCCTCCAAGTACAAAGTAACTAAATTCACACCCAAAATATTAACACGAATATATCACACGAATTATTTTGTGCCCACATTTTTAATCAAAGGCAAATAACTTTCTGATTCTGTGTACGTTCAATTTTACACGAACAAATCGAATGTCGACACTCTGGGTGGTGCACTTCCACCGGGTCTCTCAAAAAGTCTACCAGACAATCACTAAATCTACAGCAAGACACAAGACAAATCACGAATGTCACCCTCGTGGCCTGGTGGCAGCGTGTTAGCCTATTGTCTGCGCGTTCGTGGAATCGAGCTTCACCTGGGGTGTATAGCCTAGACACTTAATGATAGAGAAAACTCGATGGGCGCCCTACTCGACGGCGTTCTGTACGCTTCTCTGGGTTAGCCATGGCTAAAAAACCGCCTAAAATTCCAACAAAAGAAAACAAAACAAAGCAGAACCATATGGACGTTCCACACAAATTCTGTTCACATCATGTGTCAGTCAATTCTTTAGTTTCGGCCTGTATCGCGGCACCAAACTGAATCCAAAGCGAGGTGTTTTCAAGCGTTGTGTGCTCGGCAGCAATGTCCACTCCGCAGCATTCATGTCCGTCAGAATCTCCATGTCGCTATGCACCTCGGTTGGTTTTCCATCAGCGTCCAGCTCGGTGCCACCGATCAACAAGAGTGAGTGGCCGGTGTTTAACATCTGCAACGCGTTCAGTTTTGTGAATCATCACTGAGAAATGGGAGAAGCGTCGTGTTGCTCTGGGTAATCTTGAAAATCGCCCGATGCGTAACTGCATTACCTGTGAAAGATGAATTTCGGAAAAGATGAATCTATGCCCGTGCGAGGGTGCGGTGGAAGCGTGACGAATATTGATTCAATGTGGTGCATTGGTCGCGCATGTCGAAAACAATTCAGCAACATTTCGCAATGCGTGCTCACCGCACAGCGGCAGATTCGCCACGTTCTACGGGTATGATCCGCATTGTTTTTAGTGTTCGCCGAAACCCTGCACGTCCACCAACCTTCGCCCCATACCGCCCCTTCTGCGTTCGCGCAAACGGATGCCACTCGTTCGTCGATGTGTCATATCGGTCACAGACTCGAGTGTCGTTTGCTTGTGACCCGCCACAGACGACAATAAACTGGCCGACTGTTGCTGCGGCTGGCCAACCGTGGCCTGCAACACACGCGTGTTTGAGTGATAAAGCTCACTTGTGAGCAGAAGATTTTTAAGACAAAAAAACACAGCAGCGACAATCTGTGTCTGCGAGTGTCAAAAATGCGGTTAATGGAAAAGTAAACCCAGCAACAAACTTCGTGGCATGTCGACAATGTAATAATCAAATTCATCTTGTCCCAAGATAAATGCTGTACTCAGCGGCTCATCCTGAGGATTTCGACCCCCAAGCAGATACAGATACCATCCAGATGAAAGTATGGCCGCACATGACCTGGCGTCAGTTGATCCGTCAAAAGACCAATCCAGGAAGTTGCATTCGGGCATTTCCAACGAACAATAAGAATAACACTCGTTGTAGGAGTACATGTCATCATCAATTATGCCTACACAAAGCCACACCGCTTGCGTTATACGAATGCTGCTTGGATTCTTATTAGCCTGATAGTGATAGTGATCATATTGATCCGTTGCATTCGGGTGAGCGATCTCATGAGCCCCAGCCGTCGTGTTACAGTGCACTTTGTAGGCGTGAAACGATGTGTCATGGCGGGCTATTTTGTTACGCGAATCGCTCCAGCCGCCAGCTATCAAATCGTGCTGGTCATCCAACGGGGACACTGTCGCTTCGTAGAGGGCTTCAAGCCCCAAAACGTCACTTGAGTGACTGTACAGCACTTCCTTGTTGCAATAAGTGTAGTGTTCATTGCCGACTGTCACGGGCAAATTCTGCATGTGTTTCAAATTGTTTCCGTCTCCTTTGTTGTGTCCACCGTAGATTGTGAATCGGTCGACCTCCTGTGGCACGCACTCAATTTGCATCTTGTCTACTACGCAATAAACTTCATCTCTGCAAGTGTCGCTTGCATATCTAAGTTGAACCACAGCGTTTTGAGAGAGTTTTGTGGAACACCCTCGAAAATCATGATTCACTTGGAAAATTAAATAATCATGTCCGTTGGACTTGTCTGCAAATGAAATGCTAATATTGATCTGAAGTACCTGAAGAAAAAAAATTGGAATTCCTGTGTGATCTTCAATTATCTAAAAATGCGAGAGACGCATATAAAAGGAGGAATATGGCTTTGTGTAAGCAGTGAGAGACTTGGCTCGACAACTCTTTTCAAGTCTCTGATGTGGTACACACGGATACAAGTACACAAGAGTAATATTTTTGCGCCGCGTTTGTTTTGCTGAAAAGCGAAAAAAGCTTTAAAATTATTTTATAATTGTCCTCTCCAGTTTAGTCTGAA
>JASANC010002861.1:0-34270 GCA_030248135.1 Theristus sp. LFF4_11 | reverse complement strand
CTTCTTCACGACCAATCATGTAGTTCCTTCCTGTTCTTGAAGGCTTTGTAATGGTGTTTTCGGTTTTGTAATGGCTTCAAAAAAATAAGTAGTGTTTTTTCTTGCAAAGGTTTCAAGGCTTGCAGGTGTTTTGTGTGCTTTACCAAGCTAATGTCTACCGCGACCGATCCCTGCAGCATTCGGGTACTGTCGATGTTGCGTTTCAGTTGGACGCGAATAGCAAGCGACTGATGCACACTCAGACAACTTTGAACTTCTCAAAGATACGTTCGTTCACCTGCACAAATTCTCTCACTGGCTTGTGTTGAGGTGTTTCGAGCTGACAATTGGAACACTATTAGAAAACATTTGGAGGTTTTTCTGACCAAATTTTTGTTACTGTATGTTGCCCCTATCACTCACTACAGCAGAATATCTGGGAAACATGAAAAATCGACAAGTGTTGTAAAATACAAAGGGTTTATTTAGCTGTAACAAAGGGACCTCATAGCTTAAAATTTTTTGAACACTGTTAGAACACTTTGGGAAGTTTTTTGTGATCCAATTTTTTTTGGCTTACATGTATCAGTTCTTTTTTACAGTGTAATTTTCAAAAAATAGCAATTTTTGACGAAAAAACAATGTTTATCCATAATCTCATTGTTTATCTTGCTCATAAACGGACTTCCGAACTGATGTATCGTCACGCGAGGTCAAATTGTTTTACGTAAGTTTACAAACCTCCAAATGTTTTCTAATAGTGTGCCAATTTTCAGCTCGAAACACCTCAGCACAAGCCAGTGAGAACATTTTAGAATTGGAACCTTTTTTGGCTCACCCTGTATTAGTCGGTATTTCCTATTTTTTTGCTATTAAATTGGCAACACGTGTTTCGGACAAGCTAGATAGAGGCGGGCAACAATGGGTTTGAAATTGGTAAGAAATGACGTTGTGCGTAATGCACGCCAGATCCAGAAAGCCATCATTACGGACTAGTACACCGCTCGTAACACGGTGTATCAAAAATGAACTGAACAAATTTATATCACGTAAGAAGTGCAGCGAGTGATTAAACAATTTTTTTTTGTTGAGCAATTTTGTCGACGTTCCAGAAAATGAACGATCACCTTCAATAAAACCAAGTAGATCGTTAGTGGTAGCAGTTCCATGCCAGCAATAAAGCTCAGCAAGATCTTGTGTAGCGTTTGGTTGACCATCGAGCCTGCAACGTAAAAAGTTCAGTAAAGATCGAACAGATCCGTGGTCAAAGGGGCTGGTCGCTGGGTCACTGGGGCGATTCGATAACAAAACATGGCCTATTAGCCTTTTCAGTCACACGCTTTGTACTGACGTGACGTCATGTGGTTGATCTCTTCAGTGAAAAAAACACGTGACGGAGTGAACCAAACGGAAAGTTTCGCACGCACAGCTTGGCGGCCACACAAACGGGCTTTCGAGTTTGAAACAAAAATCACACGTTCTTTCGGCCTGGCGTACGTTTCAATGAATCTACAATAAAATTACACGCAATCGTAGAATTTGATTTCGTCGATGATGGACGAATGATGGTGTTTTTGTTCATTCTGGTGTCCTTCGACGCCGGTGAAATGCAAGCATAAAGTATAGCTGGAAAGACAAACGCGTTTCACAGGGCACATTGTGCGCCATTCACGGACCGGCACAGTGATGCAGCGGCTTGTAGCGCTGCTCGGAGACGGCCACGTCCAGCAGCCAGAACATCGACATCAACGTCGACCACAGCCACACGGCCACAATCAACGCCTCGCCGAGTGGCTTCGCGCGACCGCTGGCCGAGGCGGCGCTCTGCTCCTCCTGACACTGGCTCGCTTTATACCTGCATAGACGGTCGAACGGCCGGGTCACTTTGGCTATTCTGAATTACCACATAAAGATTGAAACTAGTTTCCTTTTACGTCCACAACCGCATTGAGTGGCAGGTCTTAAAGAAAAGATAATAGCTGATTGGTTGGTGGTCACACGTCTCACGTGATGCTTGCATTCTGTGCAAACTAAACTCAGGTGAACTCAGCAAGATCATGCACAGAATGCATGCATCAACCAATCAGCTAGCTGCATATGTTATTGAGTTAGACAGTTGTAGTGTCTGTGCATTTGAACGTGTCGGAGGCCGAAATGATGTCATTTGCCTGTGTAAATCCGTCAGTTTTATGATCTGAAGGCATTGGAACTTCAGTTCTGGCTTTCACCTCTTCACGTACAATGTATAGTTAGTCAGGGTGAAGGATATCAAAGAAACTGAACAGGTTTAGCGCACTTCAACGTTAATTCGGTCTGAAACGTTTGAAAAATAGCCTATACACTGATCCTTTTACTTTCGAACACAAATACTTATTTTTGAACACCGCAAAAAAACTCAAAAGATAAAAGGGCATGCGTCACAGTACCACCAAACCACATATCTGTGACGGAAATTTTTTTTCTGAATTGCTAATTTGGCATACGCACGTCGCATAGCTGCGTTCGAGCGCGATTACGGTGAGACTGTAGAAGACGACGGCGCGACAGATGTTCAGCGGGTACAACCGAGCCGCGCAATGCAGCCATTTGATCTGGATTGTCAGGAAACAAGACTTTGCTTTTTGCAACCGCATTATTTCTAAAACAGATGCGCTTCGTGTGGCGCGGCAAAATGTCACATATGAAAACTCCTCGTCTGGAGACAGTGCACTCTATTTACGACGCGCTATGACGTTGCACACAATCACAGACAAACACACCGGCACAAACATCCGACATAACAAAAGCGTACGTGTAAAGCGTGTGTGTGTGCTTGATTCCTGTGTGCAATAACAAAACAAAGCGCATTGTTTTCCGCCATAAAATAAAAGACGCTCCATTTCAGAGTTCATCAAAAGTCGCATCAATTGATTTTTCTCAAGCGTTTCTGCCCCCCGGTGTTCACCTGAAACGGACACGCGACAGTTGGCATCAGGAGCGATCGTACGGGGCCCTCGAGGTGTTGCCCTATGGCGAGCGCGTTGTACGCACAGATGGCGACGGACATGTTGACGAGCAGCAGGCGGATCGGGCGATTCATCGAACGCGCCCTGCGCAGCGCACGCAGCAGATCGCCGTTGACGATGATCGAGGCGACGTTCAAGAACACCTGCGTACAGTCGAACTCGAAATTATAGGGACTACCGTATTACCCTCATTAAATCCCCCCCACCATTAATCCCCCCCACCAATAAACCCCCACCCCCCGACCAGTTTCCGAATAACCCCCCCCCCCACAAATAATCCCCCATTGGGGTTTATTGGAAACCTGTTTGAAACACAAACCCAGCCAATTCGGTGGCTGAATGCAGTGACATTGGTGAAATTGTGCTACCAAAGGCCCCAAATGGGTGAGTTAATAGTAATTTCATTACAAAAGGCTGTTATAAAAGGAAATTTCTATGTAGAGTAGAAGTTTCTGCGACTTTCTTGCCTGCCATGCAATGTATTTTTGCCATTTTTCAACAAACCCCCACCCCTAGAATTTTTTTGTAAATAAACCCCCCCCCCCCCACCAATAATCCCCCCCCCCCCCCCAAAAACCCCCCCCCCAAAAAGGCGCGGACGTATTAATACCCCCAGGGGGGTTTATTGGGGGTAATACGGTATCTGCGGATTGGTTGGCGATCACGTTTGAGTGCATATGCTTGCCGTGCAAACCGACACACCGCCAGCCAGAGCAATTTTTGCTATCTTTTGGGAAATAATGCGCGAAATGAAGTTTCCTGAAATAAGCGCACCATGTTGGTGAGGTACAGTACATGACTTTTTTCTCAGTGTGTAGTTTTGCAAACAGATTGAAAAAATGTCTTTGCACAAACAGAGGATACAACTCACGTTCAATGTTACAAGCGAAATGTAGACGGCGTTGTTCAGCAGCTGGTCTTGTGTCGGAAAATGGCAAAAATGCTGATTAGTTCGGTTTTGAAATTCAATCATCGTTCAAACGTTGTGTTAGGCAATGTTCACATTATTTGAAACTTATTCAATTGTTTTTTTCAGTTTCGTTTTAAATTTGCGTCACTTCATTTTTTTTAAAACACAAAAAAGTTTGTTTTTTAGTTTCACCACTCGAAAACAGAGATGTTCATAACGGATTCTTCCAGTTGTTCAAGCAAAATCATCAGCGCACCAGCAGTCGATAAGTGAACGACAACTTGCTGGTGACGCAATCTGGATGGTTCTCTAATAATAAATAAAATCTATCAATGCTTTGGTTGCTAAGGCACGGCATAAAACCGAAATGCACCTGCATACATACCCCTTGTCATTTGAATTCTCAAAATGCATTTAGTTTTCGAGTTAGTCAAATTTAGCGCTTTCAGACTCTGTTGATTGAGTAAACGCCTCAGCGAAATTGCTGTTAAAATCAACCAAAAGACGCGAAATCCATGGCAACTCTGTACGAACATCTGCATCAGCATCATTTTCTACGTGTAGCAGCAAAACACGTCTTATCAACATGTGCTTTCAATTTGGTGGACAAGAAACTGAAAACAAAAGCCTGACAAACAAATACAAACAGTAATATTGATCATAATGCGTTGTTTACTACCACAAGTTTCCGCAAGTTCCCTTGCAATGCACGAGCGACTGAGCGGGGGCCTCCTTCCGGAGGAGGGGTAATCGGATCACGAAACGTCGGCCATTGCGCAGCCTGCGTTCCTGTGTCACTGGACTCTCTGATAGTTTTCGCGGTTCGGTCTCAAACTGGCCAGACTCAATCTGGCTTCGGTCTCAATCCGGCCAGTCTCAATCTGGCTCGTCTCAATCGGGCTCGGCTCAATCTGCAGGCTCGGCTCAATCAGGCTCGGCTCGATTGGGCTCGGCTCAGTCTGGCTTGTTTTTTTACTTAAGAAGCACAAACTTAGACCTCCACCAATTTTTAACCCAAATAAGAGAATATTGCCCCTAACGAAGTTGGTGGCACTGTCCCACTGTGCACATTAAGAGTCATCCGGAATGCAATTCCTATAGCTCTCTGACTACGGATCCAATTTTGCAGGCACTGAAGTTGTTCGGCATCGGCGTTCTTCTGGTTTGCCGGTCCACTTATGGTCCGTGAATGGCGTGTAGCTTGCTGAATGATGGGCACGGAAGACAGGCGGTTTCAACAAGCCACGATTGCTAGTTGAGTGATGTTGTGGAGATGAGAAAATTCAAATCTAATTTAGAATTCGTCGAAATATCGAGTAATTCTTATTCAGCCAGTTTATTTCAACAAATGCAAATTTGATGGATGAGAAAAAAAACAAAAAGAAAACGCGCGTTTACATTCAGTTGTTATTATGTCGTCGTCAAAGTACAGGCACTAAAATTTCTGTTTGGTGTGACTGATTCGACACTCACCATTTGGCGGTTTGGCAAGCGCATGTTTGGCGGCACATGACGTCATTTCAGTAGGACACGTTTACAAAAATAGGTGATACAAAATTACACTGCACAATCAGAAATAAAAATAGGGCGTTTTCGCAAACTTGAGAGAAAGATTTTCAAGATAATGAAATACCAAACTTGAAAACAAACGTTCAAGCCGACTGAAGAAAAGAAAGATTTTTAAGATAATAAATATAGCAAACATGAAAACGCACGTTCAAGCCGGCTGAAGAAAAGAAAGATTTTTAAGATAATAAAATAGCAAACTTGAAAACGCATGTTCACGCCGACTGAAGAAGCAAAGCACTGCCACTTGCACAAGCGAAACGAAAATTTGGTGCGCTGAGCGGACACAAACCAGCTAAAAACTCGCAACAAAACGGTTCAGTTCAGCAAAGTGAACAGTCCAGTTGACAGTACAAAATTACATTGCAATCAGAAATAATAAAACAGGGCGTTTTCGCGAAACTGGGAAAGATTTTCAAGATAATGAAATAGCAAAACATGAAAACACACGCTCAGGCTCCGTGTAAGTACACAAGAGTTGCGCCGTTGTAATACCGGTATGTATTTTTGCGCCGTTTATTCGTGATGTCGGTGGTATAAATTGCAATACATGTTCACCTGCACAAAGTACAAAGTTAAAGCAGCAATTAGAATTATCCGTTTGCTTTGTCCGCCTGTTTTTGTCCCAACAAACAACTGCTCGCGCACAACTTTTTCAAATTCATTACCACCGGTTCTAGAAACACGAAGGTACCCAACTCGTGAACCTAAAAAAATCATCAGTGCGCCATTGCTCTCGCCACAAGAAGAGGACATTGCTAATGCCTCAATGCTACGCATTGTCCTTAGGGTTAGGGGCTTTGAAATTTTTTTTATTTTTATTTTTTTTCGTTTTTTTAAATTTGGATTTTTTTTTTAAATTTAAAAAAAATTTGAAATTTTTTTTCTACTTTGCTCTGAAAATTCGATTTATGGCATAATTTTTTGAAAGTTCAAACCAAATTTTCTTCCCAACTTCTTTGTGTGCTTAGGTACATGTTATTATTTGGTCTTTTGAACGACATACTCCATGTTTTTCGATTTGGATGACTTCTAGGGTCCATTTTTAGCGTTGAAATGACTTAACTGAATTGAAATATCGTTTCAGAAATCGTTTTCTTGCAACTTAGAACATGTTTTTCAGTCGGTAGGCCATGAGATGAACATGATATCTTGTTGATTGGCGTATGTTATAGGTCTACAATGGAGTTGTGCGATATATTGTTAAACAATTAATTGGAGCGGAGGTGTTGGTCAATACCACATCACACGACCGTTTTTCAGATACCCGATAACATGGCCACATGTTAAAACTTACGTGCTAAGCTAAACTAACGTGTTAAACTTGCGTCTGTCAGTTGCCCGCAACGTGATCGCGAAATCATGGTACGTGTTTTCGATACGATGATTTGAAGAGTGGGCTCTGGCCATGTGGCAGATAGCATAGCTGGTTGAACCTGAAAGTAAGTGTCTTGGGGGGGGGCGACCGGGTCGACAGGGGTTGCCGACTGTGGCGACAAAAATGTGTCATCTTCTGTAGAGGATCAAACTCGATAATTCTTATTTTGGAAGGCAAAACTATTTAATTTTTTTCATAAAAAACAACAATATTTTAAAATATGCTACACTATTTAGCAACGGCGGGATATGCACATTATAAAGCTATATGCAGCCACGCTTACAAGTTACAACCTTCTCATTTTTTTGTTTTTGCACGTAGTTTCAACATGCTGTGATTTCAAAGTAACCTGAAAAAGAAGCATAAAAGAATACCCACTTATGGAAGGTTTTTCAGCAATACCAACGCGGCGCAAAAATATCTCATAGCTCTTGTGTACTTGTATCCGTGTGCCACATGAGAGACTTGAAAGTAGTTGTCAAAACCAAGTTTCTCATTGCTGCACTCCATATTCTGCCTTTTGTATGCGCTTTTTTACATATGAAAGAAACGTTCATGAAGTTGTTTCGGTTTATTCGGAGAACTTCGTTTCGTTGGCAGCAGTAGTATGTTCCCAACTACACAACGTCCTCTCAATTACCACAAAATCGCTTTTACACTTTTCAAATTTGTGGTGCCGTTGCCGTAAACCGGGAGAAAACTTTCCTCTCAAAACCGCATCCGTACCGAAGCTTCCTCTTCTGATACGAACCTGCCTATGAGCGCGCTTTTGCGGCATGTACACGTTCGTATAATATTGATCGGACATTGACGGACAAACGTGCAAAGTAGTGTGCCGAATTTTTTCAAAGTGCTTTACATGGGATTTTTTTAAAACACCGGAGTCTTCGGCCAAGGCTGAGTGCAGATGTTTTTTTGCGCTTATACTGTAAAAATCATTTCAGCATACACATTTTGCATATCCGCCGCCATGCCATTTGCAAGCAGTACCTGTGTTTCATTGTTATTGTCGTTGATCGCAAGTGTGGCGGACACGCAAACGCTAGCAAGAACCAGCAAAGGGTCAGCCGCGATTAGTTTCAAGCAGATTCACAGCTACAAATCGGTCTGGACCGATGCAGGTTCGGGTGCGAAACGAGACGTTGCGATATGGGCACCGGACATCAGCCAAGTCGGCTTCTACTCGCTCGGCCATGTCGTCACTAATTTACGCAGCAAGCCAACCATGTCCGTTAAATATTGGCAACCGTCGTGTGCTTGTTCCACAATTATTACTGTAAACATTTCAATTAACCTAATAAAGCAAACCAATATCGAAAACGAACCCGTTTTCTACGTTATACAGGGTGTTGGTAGTAGTGCAGTGCCACAGAAGTAGTGGTTACGATTTTGAAGCGATCTGGCGAACTAGCTGTGAGCGTAAGCAATTTGAGCTGAATACTCAGAAACAGACAAAAATACAAAAGTAAAACTAATAAAAAACACGGTTTACTCAAAATACACTAAGCAAAAAAACACATGAAAAACGTTGTAATCCGTAAAACAAGTTTCAACAAGCAAGAAAACAGTGGATTTGTCGTTTTACAACATGGCATTGATGTGTAATCTTTCCGTTCACCTTGAAAATACAGGATACCTTTGCTTTCGTATTTGTCAGAAATTTCAGGTCAAATGATTGAACGGCTAGCTCGCTGCGACGCTTCAAAGTCGTGTCGTGGCGACAACTTGTGCGCCACCCAGTGTAGTTTATTTGAGTTTCCCACGCCACCACACTAGCCTGTAGTTGATTTGAGTTTCCCACGCCACCACACTAGCCTGTAGTTGATTTGAGTTTCCCACGCCACCCCACTACCCTGTAGATGATTTGAGTTTCCCACGCCACCACACTACCCTGTGGTTGATTTGAGTTTCCCACGCCACCACACTAGCCTGTAAATGATTTGAGTTTCCCACGCCACCACACTACCCTGTGGTTGATTTGAGTTTCCCACGCCACCACACTACCCTGTGGTTGATTTGAGTTTCCCACGCCACCACACTACACTGTAGTTGATTTGAGTTTCCCACGCCACCACACTACCCTGTGGTTGATTTGAGTTTCCCACGCCACCACACTACCCTGTAGTTGATTTGAGTTTCCCACGCCACCACACTACCCTGTAGTTGATTTGAGTTTCCCACGCCACCACACTACCCTGTGGTTGATTTGAGTTTCCCACGCCACCACACTACCCTGTAGTTGATTTGAGTTTCCCACGCCACCACACTACCCTGTGGTTGATTTGAGTTTCCCACGCCACCACACTACCCTGTAGTTGATTTGAGTTTCCCACG
This sequence comes from Theristus sp. LFF4_11, assembly GCA_030248135.1. NCBI lineage: Eukaryota > Metazoa > Nematoda > Chromadorea > Monhysterida > Xyalidae > Theristus > Theristus sp. LFF4_11. The sequence goes on along the minus strand of JASANC010002861.1, from coordinate 25,098 downwards.
CCACCACACTACCCTGTAGTTGATTTGAGTTTCCCACGCCACCACACTACCCTGTAGTTGATTTGAGTTTCCCACGCCACCACACTACCCTGTAGTTGATTTGAGTTTCCCACGCCACCACACTACCCTTACCCTATACACGTTTCAGATCGGTCACGGTCGTGCGCGCGCTGAAACCGGACGCTCTCGCTAAACCAACCAGTTTGACCAAAATATGGGACGACTCCGGTTCGAGTGCAAAGAAAGACGTCAACATTTACAAACTGGTGCCGCCCAGTGGTTACACGTGTCTCGGTGACATCGCAATGCCACATCGCACGGAACGTCCAGATCTTGACACGTTCAGGTGCATAAACGTAAATTAAATCCGTGCCGAAGATGACAGACCTTTTCAGGTAGAGGGTACTTACCTGGGGGTGCCAAATTTTTTTTGGGGGTGGGGGTAAGTGGGACCCCCCGGTCGCCTGCTAGGGGTGCACCGGATGCTAATCGGTTTATGGGGGGGACCCCCACCCCATCAGCATTTTTTCTTGCAAATTTTTCAATGAAAAGTGCTATAAATTTTAAAAAAATTCGCTAATATAGTTGTTTGTAAGACTAAATAACCCCATATTTAGTGCGTATAATGGACCTGGAAACCAAAAAAAATATGTTTTTTTGAAGAAAAAAATGAGATTTTTGAACAAAAATTAGTGGTTTTTGAACAAAAGTTTGTGATGTTGGGCTGAACACAAATGATTACACGGAAAAAATTGCGACAAGAATAAGTAACCAATTTTTCAAAATCCGTTTCTGGTTTCTACAACGCACATAAAGAAGTCTGAAAAAAAATTTGTGCTACACACTAAGCAACTTTGCCACGGCTCTCCGTGTGCACACACAAAAAGCTTGTAGCTCCTGTTGTGCTATCTGTACAAAACAATCATTTTTGAAAAACGCGCGCGGGAGGACAATCACCCATAAAATGCACACCGGCTTGATAATACTGACCCCGGTCAAAGCAATGTATTGTACGTTGAACATTTTTCAGGTGCGTAAAAACTGAATACGTGCGCGCGGCTCAAATGGAAGAAGTCTGGAATGACAGAGGCTCCAGCGCCAAGGCGGACGTCAGCATCTGGCGTGTCTTCAAGCGTAACTCGGACGCCAGCGGCATCACGACGAATCTGATGATGGCGGTCGCGAAGCACGCTCGTCCCGATCGTACACCGTACATACTCGACTCGAAAGATGTCGTCGACGAATCGATGGTCTCGAAGTACGATGAAAACGTGAAGCTGAAGTTGTACGAGGCGAGCGAGCTGACGCAGATCTGGTCGGACAAAGGCTCAAATGCGAAGAAGGACTTCTCGTGCTGGCGAACGACGACCGCCGACGGGCAGTACTCGCTCGGCGACATTCCGCTGGCGAAGCACGCGCGGCCGAACAAGGGCTTCTTTGTGAAGCCGGTCAAGAAGAGCGACGTCGGTAAGCTGCTGAAGCGGCCGACCGGGTACACGCTGATCTGGACGGACAAGGGCAGCAACGCCGAGAAGGACGTCTCGATGTGGCGGCCGAACTGTCCGGCCGGCTTCGGTTATCTCGGCTACGTGTGTCACGACAAGCACGACGACGCCGCGAGGCCGCCGCCGGATGCGATGGCGTGCGTCAGCAGCGAGCTGACGTTGCAGGCGGAGTGGCAGTTCGTATGGGACGACAAGGGCAGTGATGCTCGTGATGACGTCACCGTGTACAAGGCGGTTCGCACCGGCAACAACGGACAAGGCGTGGACGCGATGGGCGTGCTGAAAGGGCGCGTTGGCCGCGATCCAATGAGAGACGACGCGCTTGTCTTGAAAGCATCTAACATCCAGTATATCACCGGCAAACCAGTCCAGTCATACTCGTTGATCAACATCAAGTACCAGGTAATATCTTTTATTTTGGTCCAGCATCTCAATGCATCTCAATAGATGGGTAAGCAGTCTCATGCACGACACGGGAATTCAAAATTGGCAAAAGGATCAGAGTCAGTTCCCTAAATAAGGCCGGGTCACATAGACTATTCTGAATTACCACATGAATGAAGATTGAAAAAACTAGTTTACTTTCACGTCTACAACCGCATTGTAGCAGGTCTTAAAGAAAAGATTATGATAAGGGTTAAAAACAGCTAAAATGGGCAAAAATAAATCGTCGAAAATGTAGTAAAACCAAACCAGCAAAAAACAGCACAGCGTTCGATGCGTCTCAGTGTGGTTAATTTCAATATTCAACTCTCTTTTTGTAGAAATATAGTGGGTTCGTTTGAACCTGCCACATTGTTTCGCACAGCAACCAAAACTTTCTGAATTGCAGTAAAAGAACGAATGTATCTGTTTTTGTTGGAATCAAACAGCTCATTTACGGCTAAATATGCATTCTTGCGACTCTGATCCCTTTCTATCTTTTTTTTCGGTGCTCTGTGTTCTGCGTAAAAGATGACCGGTTTAATAATAATAATAATAATTTAGATGACCGTAATAAACAAACATATCTAAAAATGCGGGAGACGCATATAAAAGGAGGAATATGGCCTTGTGTAAGCAGTGAAAGACTTGGCTCGACAACGCTTTTCAAGTCTCTGATGTGGTACACACGGATACAAGTACATAAGAGCCATATTTTTGCGCCGTTTATTTATGATTTCGGTTGCACATGGCAACCCTCGTACTTTGTATTGTAGACAAATGAAACTTTCACATTTGCGGATTTCGGGCATTTAGCGACCACTAAAACTACTAAAATAACAATCAGACTTTAGCTCGCTGACACTGGTTTGTCCAGGACAAATTGTGTATCGCAGAAGCATTGCGGAACGCAAGGTCTCCTGTGGCAAACGCAATGACTTACCGACAGACGGTTTATCCTGCCACACCAGTTGAAGTTGACACCGGTAAAAAAGGTGAAAATCAACGGAAGACAACTAACTCCTTTTTGTCACTGGTGCTGGTGTGTACACAGCGGTGCGTACGTTAACAACAACAAAAAAGCTACATGCAACAATGTTTTGCAATCTCTGATTTTGCTGTTTTTGCACAGAATTTGCAGAATTTCGCACATGGCGTGATTTTAGATTAAATCGAAGAGGACAATTAAAAAATAACTTCAAAGTTTTACGCTTTTTAGCAAAACGAAAACGAAAACGAAAGTTTCGGATTCGCTGCCCTCCGGGGATATAGCGACCGCAGGCCACCGAAACCGAAATCGGGCTAAGATCACTGGTGCCCCCAGGACAGAGCGGGGCTTAGAGGCTGTCCCCCTCACGTGGCGAGGGTATTGGTTCCACGGGATGGTGAGCCGTCCATTCCCCAATCCCACCGGAGTTTGGTACCTTCGGGTTTCCGGAATCGGTGGGGGCGTGCTTCAAAAAAACAAACAAACGCGGCGCAAAAATATGACTCTTATGTACTTGTATCCGTGTGTACCACATCAGAGACTTGAAAAGCGTTGTCGAGCCAAGTCTTTCACTGCTTACACAAGGCCATATTCCTCCTTTTATATGCGTCTCCCGCATTTTTAGATAATATTCTGACTTTTACATAAGCCCCGAAGGTCGGACCAAAATCACAATTCGACTCAGGTTTTTCATTTTTCGTTTTTAGGCCGATTTCGCCTATGCTATTTCTACGGCCGATTCGCCCAAAATCGTCACGTTCAGTACCTAGAATTGCTCACACAAGAAAACTGACCCAAAAGCCGTGATTGGCGCAATGAATTACCATGGAAAACACCGTTTTCTTGTTTTTCATTTCTGGACCGGTTTTGCTAAATTCCACGGCCGATTCGCCCGAAATCGTCACGATTCAGTATCTAGAGTTGCTCACACAAGAAAACTAACGCAAAATCCGTGACCAGCGCATTGAATTACCCCGGACTACACCAGTTTTTCATTTTTTTTGTCTTTGGACCGATTTCGCCAATTTCCACGGCCGATTCGCCCGAAATCGTCACGATTCAGTATCTAGAGTTGCTCACATAAGAAAACTAACCCAAAATCCGTGATCAGCGCATTGAATTACCCTGGAAACACCAGTTTCTCATTTTTTTTGTTTTTGGACCGATTTCGCCAATTTCCACGACCGATTCGCCCGAAATCGTCACGATTCAGTATCTAGAATTGCTCACATAAGAAAACTAACCCAAAATCCATGATCAGCGCATTGAATTACTCCGGACTACACCAGTTTTTCATTTTTTTGTCTTTGGACCGATTTCGCCAATTTCCACGGCCGATTCGCCCGAAATCGTCACGATTCAATATCTACAATTGCTCACATAAGAAAACTAACCCAAAATCCGTGATCAGCGCATTGAATTACCCTGGAAAACACCAGTTTCTCATTTTTTGTTTTTGGACCGATTTCGCCAATTTCCACGGCCGATTCGCCAGAAATCGTCACGATTCAGTATCTAGAGTTGCTCACATAAGAAAACTAACCCAAAATCCGTGATCAGCGCATTGAATTACCCCGGACTACACCAGTTTCTCATTTTTTTGTTTTTGGACCGATTTCGCCAATTTCCACGGCCGATTCGCCAGAAATCGTCACGACTTTGGTTATTTAACTGCTATTCTTTTTACTTTTTAAAAAAATAAAGGTCAAATTCAAATTCTCCACTGTTGTTTACCTCTAGAAACTTTTTTATTTGTCAAATAACGGTTTGTTTCACGCGCAGAAATCGGAAATACACTTCAAAATAAGCATTTTTCGTAATTTTGTACAAACAAGCTAAATTTTGAGCCTTGGGAAGCATCGGAGAAAAAAATGAATGCGAAATTTGAAAATCTCGAAGATTTTTACCCTAGAAAATGTTTTTATCATAACCGTCAGAATTTTCTAAGTATCACTGAAACTGCGAACACATTTTATGACATGACCGAAAAAAAGGGGTAAACAAGAATAAGAAACAGCGAATTCAGAATCGATGTTTTGCGCACACAGCGTGTATAGAAGATCACCACGAAAAAATTACTCGTGCACACACCATACCTATGGATTATCTACGTGTGTGCAGGAGAAAAAATTCTCAGCTCCTTTTATGTATGTTCACAATGCGAGGCACTGTAAGTTTGAAATTTTAGCGCGAACGAACCACGGGCCATATTATGCCTGCATCCGCTGTCCGCTCCGCTCCGCTTCGCTCGCGAATGGGCATGATACTGTACTTATTTCATATTGTTAATCTAGAGGGCCAACAACAACTAAAATGGGCAAAAGCTTTTAACTCAAAAGTCAGCTTTGTTTTGGAAACGGGTTTGTTGAGGTGGTGGTTGTCCTGATTGGCAGCGACGCCGACGGCAACAACAACCGTTGCTACACAATGAAGTAAAAAGCGACGATAACATGTCGAACATGAATCAGGAAGAACGAAAATTAAGTACTGTACGTTCATTGGATTGTTCGCAGATCGACGACAAGAAACTGCTGAACAGCGCGTTGACCGATCTGAGTCAGACGACAATCTCCAACAACGGACCTGACTGTCAGACGACCTCTTCGAAGCGATCAGTCACCACGGGCGAGGAGCACTCGTGGAGCGTCGAGATGGGCGTCGAAATCGGCGTCGGCTTCGAGTTCACAGCCAGCGATCCGTTGGGTGTTGCGTCGGCGACAATCTCCGTTTCGACGACGTTCAGCATGTCAACCGGCCAATCGAACACGGTCAGCACGCAGCGTACCGAGGAGGTGCAGGTGAACGCTGCCGTGGCGCCGTGCAGCTCAATGGTCGTCAAGTGAGTTCATGAATTGTCCAGCCGGATTGCTTGTACACACCTCAGGTGCGGACGTTTGCGGCGCAGTCGATTTGCGCGGCACTCCGCTCCACCACGCGATGGGGTGAACAAATACAGTCGTGTCGCGAACCACTATTAAGGTATGTGGCTTTCATTTCAATGCGTAACGCGATGTTTCACCACAACGCATTGAAATGAAAGCGACACACACACACACCGAGCACACTGCACAACAGTTGCGTGTGGTGCAGGACCATTTGTAAAACGCAACGATGCTATTTAGAATCACGGGACAACGTGCGACAATGAACGTGCCGTACACGGCGACACTACAGATGAAGCACAGCGATGGCAGCACTAGCCAACGAGCAATCAAGGGAACCTACAAAGGTGTTCGCGTCAGCAAAATGCAGGTACACGAACCAGAACACCAATTGCACAAATTCGACGGGTTTTCACTTCAACGCGTGCAATTATGTATGGTTTTTTGCAAAAAAATGAATGCAAATAAGTTTGATATGTGAAAACTCTGGATCAAAACTGAGCAAGATTTCGTAACCTCCGAACAGTTCAAAGTTTATTTTTATGTCGTTTTTAGGCTGTTTACGAAGATCCAGTTCGCATCGAGGGTTGCAAACACAAATCGAAATCGTGTTAGCTTGAATGCTGTTGTTGCGACTATAAACCGCTATCGATTTTAGGCTGATTTCAAAAAGTTTTCATAGATTCTTAGTTTTTTCGCGTTTTGTTTTTTGGTCATGTGGTATTTTTTAGTAATCTGGGTGTCAGCATGCATACCGATAGTAAAATAAGGGTTGCTTTATTTCAATTCAACTAAAACTTTAAAAAATCCCAAGCGTTTTTAGTCGTCGATTGCCGCTCCTCCTCCCATATCAATTAGTTCAGCCTTTTATATCAACATGCTGGTTTTAGACAGTTTTTAGAATTGTGACTTTTTTCTTTCCGTCCTGGGACACTCCGCTCCTTTTTGGGGGTTATAAACGGGGTTATAAAGCCAAATAACCATGACGTTTCGGCTATGAAGTTTACGAATATCTTTAGAATTTTCTGTAGTGCATAAGTCAAATTTGTGTCATATGCGGTTAGGATGGGTTTAGCGACTAAGATTCTGTTACAAAAACGGCCGCTTCTGTCAGTCCTTTTCGTTGTTTTAATGGTGGTAAAGTGTTTTGGGTTTAAAATAGTCTAGGTGCGATTCATTGCGTGCTTGACCGTCATTGATTCATTGGATCGCTATCGAATAAAAATAAAGTTTTTGCTGGAGCGTCTGTTATCTTTTTTTCACTTTATTTTCTTGCGTGTTGTGCGGTCGGTAAAGTTGACGACCAATTCGGATTTGTGCATCAACGTCAGGAAATGTCTAGCTGATGACAATGCCATGCTGAATTTAGATCAATCGGAGGTCAACATGAACGAATATGCCATGAACACGAGGAATTTGAGACAGTTTGAAGTTGATCGTACAGCCGTTTTTGCTTAAGAACAAAATTAATTTTTTTTCAGTTGTGCTACAGTGTGTTTTGATTTTTTCAAACAACAACTTGAACAAGCACTTGTGGCGAGCACAGCAGCAGAACTGAAGAAAAGACGAACTCGGATCACCGTTTCTTTTGGCACAAAGAGATCTCGTTAGTCTCAACAGAGATTGAGAGCCCTCTGAATTTACAGAACTGCTTCATACTTGAAAGATTTACAAAAGTTCAAAACACTTAAAAGAGCTGCTGTTCAAATCGTTTTAAGGAATATTCTAAAAAAATCTATAATAGCAATAAGTGACAAATCAATGTCACAAAAACCACAATTTCACACCACGAACACATGTATCACAGATTTTTATTGCTATAATTCAGCGGTAGAGGCGTGCGATTTGGCGGCGTTTTGCAGAATAGCATTCGAAATGCGTCCAGATACAGAGCGACTGTAACGAGTGACGAAATCGCGCACAATCAACCAGCATTCGTACAGCCACAGTTCTGTTAACGTTCGATAAGCGCGCGCCGACACGCGCAGCCGACAGAGCAGCGTGTCGCAGTTTCTGGAACACAACCCGTAGAACGAACGTCCGGCTCTCTGTTCTTTCGTTTGAAATTTCTCGCACCTTCCTAAACCACTGAACAATGATGCCAGGTTTAACTCAGGCGTACCGTTAAACGAAAATCACGCAGAAAACTTATCGCAGTATAATTTGTAGTGACACTGTGCTACATCACAACACAACAGTGCGTTTCCAACAACAAAGTGTACATAGCACAGTGTTCAGTCTCCAGAATCAGTGTCCATACCTCACATAATGTTGAATGAAAGAAAGAAGACGTTCAAAAACCCACTTGTATGTCAAATTTTAAGTGCTTTTTAAACTAATTGATTCGTCGTGCTATTCTGTTTACTGTTTCTCCCTTGCACACATGATTGGGAACAATCTTAGCATTCTTGAAAAAAGACAACTCCTAGTCTGCGACCGATCAAGCGTTCATGAAGAATACAAGGAGTGCCGTATTCATTCGGCCATGCTGTACAGAGCGCGTGCGCTGACCGCAGCTCCGTCTCGTGCACCGTTCGCACGCAGTCCTTCGACATCTGCACCAACGCCAACGGCGTCCGCTGTTGGCCGAGCGCGAACTCGATGCCGCGGATGAGATCGTTCGTCTTGAACACCAACACCATCGGCCGCGGCACTCGCTCGAGCACGTCCGAGATTTGCGGCAGCCACGACGTCACGTACTGCTGGATTTCGGCGTTCTGCGCGCGCGACAGACAGAAAAACAAACAGATTTTGAAAATAACGGTGCGGTCCACCAGACCGTCGAATGGGTGTATGGTCATATGATAGCAATGCTTTAGGCTCTGCGACTCAATTCTTTATGAATTGCGACCAGTTCTAATCTTTATGAGGTAATTCGAAATCGCCAAAGTGACTCGGCCGTATTTATGGGAGTCGGATCACTTTGCTGAGTTAGAATCCCCCCCGTCATGCATGAAACTGTTTACCTATCTATGCGCGCACTGAGTCTCGGGAGCAAAATAAAAGATAATACGCGAGCGTGGCGAGCATGTTCAAGGGTGTTCAATGTTGCATGTTGCATGTTGCACCTCCTCCTTTGTCATTCCGGTGCGATCAACGCCGGCCGTGATCGAGCGCCAGCTGCGCGCTGTCACCATGCACGCGAACAGACCGTACAAATGGCCGACGCCCATCTGCGCCGCGTAGACGCGCATCGAGTCGAGGTCGCGGCGTAACAGCGCCAGCCAGAAGTTGGCGTAACTCTGGCGGAACTGCTCCGAGAGCACCTGCACACACCGCGAGAACAACACGGCGAATCAGGTAACATGCAGGTATGTATGATGGGTTTTTTTTGGAAAACGTCCATTTCACGAAGTTGTCCAGCCTGAAGACCACATGTGCCCCTGTTCGTATGTGCTGCTGGCTGGCTTTGAAGTTCAATGTGGTCTTCGGCTGGCATTGGTATATATATCGGTATTTTGAACACTAGGGTCGGCGTGTGCTTGTGTACAAAAGCGACCACTGTAAAAATAGTTAAAAGACCGTCAGATAGGAAAAGAGACAATATTTGCCTGGCTTGACATATGACAAAGTTGAATAAAAAAAAACAACCGTGTAGAGTCCATGGTCAAGTAAGACGAGTTGAGTTTTGTAGAGCGGATGCTTGCGCACGAGCACGTTGCCCGGATGCGGGTCGCAGTGCACGTAGCCCTGGCGAAAGATCATCTCGCTGTACAGCTGGCCGAGTTTGGAGCAAACCTATGCAAACATACAGTGCGAAGAAAACAACAAAAAGTCGACACAAAGCCATAACAAATCAGCCTTTTGCATTTTGCAGTTCTCTGGAACTTTATTGCAGTGGTTTTTGGTACTAAAATAATGATACAAGATTCAGAGACGATTGTGGTGATTTTCTAATTTTTTTTTGGCGCACGTCACCCCTTTCTGCATAAAAGTTGGCCTGGATAACGTTCATTCATGCAAGTTGGTTGCTTTATTTGCTGGGTTTGTTTTGGAACACAAGAAAACACCAACAACCAATCAATCTGTTCTTCCAGTGCTGGTAAGTTTGACGATAAAGTTTTGAAACTGATTTCACAAACGTCATGAGTTGAAATGTCGTGTTGCCGAATGTACTGTAAATCGTTGATTTGTCCGCCTTCACAATATTCCATCACCAACACTCGATCAGTAGAGCAATCCCAGTAGATTTCGGGAACCTGAGAAAGAAAAAAATACGGTTCCAGTCGACAACAAATACATCATATACAGTCGAACTCTATAATATGGGGAATCAGCTGATTGGTCGGCCGAGCGATGGCGTCTCACCTAAAAAAATTTTTTTCCAAAATCCTTTTTTTTAAAACCATCCAAAAACACCCCAAAAAAAACAAAAAAATAAAAAAAAAAAAATTTCAAACCTTTTTTAAGACCCGATTTTTCAGAATAGCAACCCCCTCTAGGCACTAGAATGCAAAGTTTTTCAAAATAAACTAAATCATACACCATTCTGACCGCCTTGACGCGCTGATTTCGAAAATCACATTTGTTTTTTGATTCGAGGTCATTTAGGGCCCAAAAATGGCCAAAAACCGTTTTTTCGGGGCCCTTTCAAAAAATAGTGTTTTTTAAGCTTTTTAATGAAGCTACGACAAAAATAAAAAAAACCATTCGATTCGTCTTGATCTGCTGAACATTTTTTACTAATATACTTTGCCCTAAAAATGCGGTCTAAAGGGCTATTTTTTTAAAAAACTGGTTTTGGTCCCAGTATTTCACGTTTTTTGGTCCTTTAGAACCGTTTTCGGGGCATGGTATAGGGGTGCACCAAAAAGCTTTCCGAAAGAGCTAGCTTTATGCAAAGTTTCATTTAAAAACAAGGCGCCCCATGTAACTAAAAAATATTTTACTTTTGGTACCCGGATCGCGATTATGGTCAGCACGAAACCGACATGCCCCTGAACATGTACCTGCTGCTGTGACCAGGCGTACTGCCAGACAGAACAAACTAGTGCACCTAAAAGCTCACCGCACCAGCTTATTATGTTCTAGGAATTAGCTGATGAAACAATTATTCAGTGCCACAACAGCAAAGCAATTGTTGCTTTCGATGTGTCAATCTTTTTCTAAAAAACTGATAGTACTGCTAGTTTTCGGTTTTTTTCAGTGACTCAGAACCGTTTTCGGGGCCTAGTATAGGGGTGCACTGAAAAGCATTCCGCAAGAGCTAGCTTTGTGCAAAGTTTCATTAAAAAAAAGGCGCCCCATGTAACTAAAAAAATATTTTACTTTTGGTACCCGGATCGCGATTATGGTCAGCACGAAACCGACATGCCCCTGAACATGTACCTGCTGCTGTGACCAGGCGTACTGCCAGACAGAACAAACTAGTGCACCTAAAAGCTCACCGCACAAGCTTATTATGTTCTAGGAATTAGCTGATGAAACAATTATTCAGTGCCACAACAGCAAAGCAATTGTTGCTTTCGATTTGTCAATCTTTTCAACCTTTCAAAAAATAGTGTTTTTTTAGCTTTTTAATGAAGCTACGACAAAAATAAAAAACCGTTCGATTCGTCTTGATCTGCTGAACATTTCCTACTAATATACTATGCCCTAAAAATGCGGTCTAAAAGGCTATTTTTTTAAAAAAACTGGTTTTGGTTCCAGTATTTCACGTTTTTTGGTCCTTTAGAACCGTTTTCGGGGCATGGTATGTTCACCGTGTGTGCAAGCAACCGCGTGTGTCAGATGTGTGGCCAACGATTCTCGCCTGGAAATTTGGAACTTCTGCCTTGCTGCTTTCACTGATACTATCACAGTATGCTCAAAAATTGTTCTAAATCCAGAAAATTCAACAAGCAACACTGTTATCAATTTTGATACAAAGGCCCGATTTCCAAGGCAACAAATTGCCAGCTAATGTAAAAATGGTTTTGAAAAATGAAATGCACACAATGAATTTGAACAGTAGCTAATCTTGCGTGCTTTACATTTTTTGTTTAACAAGCAGCTTGCAGCGTTCCCCCGGCGGGTCACATTCAATTATTGATGTATCTAGATGATACCATAGGTACTTGTACAAAGAACGCAATGCAGTTTCAGAATGTATGTGGCAGACCAATTGAAAAAGCAAACTTGGCACGATAACAGCTTTTTCGGAGGGCTTCCAGCAGAACCCCATATTGTATCCCGAAAACGGTTTTCAAATAACAGAAAAAAATCGAAAACTGCATGACAGTATTATCAGTTTTCTGGGACAAACTCACATGCGAAAGCAACGATATTGCTCTGGTTTTGTGCAACTGAATAGTGGTTTAATCAGCCGATTATTAGAACATTATTAACTGGTCTCATGGGCTTTTAGATACATTAGTTTGTTCTGTCTGGCAGTACGCCTGGTCACAGCAGCAGGTACATGTTCAGGGGCATGTCGGTTTCGTGCTGACCATAATCGCGATCCGGGTACCAACAGTAAAATACTTTTTAGTTACATGGGGGACGCTTTTTTAAATGAAATTTCACACTGAGCTAGCTCTTGCGGAATGCTTTTCAGTGCACCCCCATACTAGGCCCCGAAAACGGTTCTGAGTCACTGAAAAAAAACCGAAAACTAGCAGTACTATTAGTTTTTTAGAAAAAGATTGACACATCGAAAGCAACAATTGCTTTGCTGTTGTGGCACTGAATAATTGTTTCATCAGCTAATTCCTAGAACATAATAAGCTTGTGCGGTGAGCTTTTAGGTGCACTAGTTTGTTCTGTCTGGCAGTACGCCTGGTCACAGCAGCAGGTACATGTTCAGGGGCATGTCGGTTTCGTGCTGACCATAATCGCGATCCGGGTACCAAAAGTAAAATATTTTTTAGTTACATGGGGCGCCTTTTTTTTAAATGAAACTTTGCACAAAGCTAGCTCTTGCGGAATGCTTTTCAGTGCACCCCTATACTAGGCCCCGAAAACGGTTCTGAGTCACTGAAAAAAACCGAAAACTAGCAGTACTATCAGTTTTTTAGAAAAAGATTGACACATCGAAAGCAACAATTGCTTTGCTGTTGTGGCACTGAATAATTGTTTCATCAGCTAATTCCTAGAACATAATAAGCTGGTGCGGTGAGCTTTTAGGTGCACTAGTTTGTTCTGTCTGGCAGTACGCCTGGTCACAGCAGCAGGTACATGTTCAGGGGCATGTCGGTTTCGTGCTGACCATAATCGCGATCCGGGTACCAAAAGTAAAATATTTTTTAGTTACATGGGGCGCCTTGTTTTTAAATGAAACTTTGCATAAAGCTAGCTCTTTCGGAAAGCTTTTTGGTGCACCCCTATACCATGCCCCGAAAACGGTTCTAAAGGACCAAAAAACGTGAAATACTGGGACCAAAACCAGTTTTTTAAAAAAATAGCCCTTTAGACCGCATTTTTAGGGCAAAGTATATTAGTAAAAAATGTTCAGCAAATCAAGACGAATCGAATGGTTTTTTTATTTTTGTCGTAGCTTCATTAAAAAGCTTAAAAAACACTATTTTTTGAAAGGGCCCCGAAAAAACGGTTTTTGGCCATTTTTGGGCCCTAAATGACCTTGAATCAAAAAACAAATGTGATTTTCGGAATCAGCGCGTCAAGGCGGTCAGAATGGTGTATGATTCATTTAAATTGGAGAAACTTTGCATTCTAGTGCCTAGAGGTGGGAGGGGTGGGACGGTATTCTCAAAAAGCGAGTCTTAAATTGTCGGTGTTGACGCATGTCGGTCGGTCAGCTAGGAATGGAACCCACTTCAGCTGGCTACACAGCGCACTCATTTCAGGCTTTTATCTTTCAGTTCACACGCAAAAATTAAGCGATGACGTCGTCATCGTCGTCAAAAAAATGCATTTGAGCTGTTGAATAAAAAAATCTGAATTTCGCAGTCTCTAACTTTTTGAGTTTATTTTGAGTATGAAAAGGGTGCTGGAAATTCACATTCATTCAAAAGAAACACGTTTCAATTGAATCCTACCCACGAAAAAGGAAGGGTGCGGAGTGTGAGACGGCTCCGCTCGGTCGACCAATCAGCTGATTCCCCATAATATATAATTCGACTGTACAGGGTGTTGCAAAAAAATTACAAACGCGCAAAACGACTCGTTGGTACTTGCTATTGGTACGATCTGGTAATGTTAAAGGTGTCTAAAGTTACTTTCGTTATTTTCAGAGCGACTTTGTTTGATTTCGATCATTTTACTGCACCGACAGCGTCCTCAATAGATCACATTGTTGACTCAAGGTACCGTATTCGGTGCGTTCTACCAGACAATGTTTGTTCAACGAAAACTGCAGCAATATGAGAAAAAACAAATTTCAAGTTAGTACAACTTCGCTCATCAAAACAAGCGTTTCAAATCAACTGTTACCACTGCATGAATCCGCAAATTCCGACGCATTATATGGCTTCAATCATTGTTGAATAATGATAACGTCTCGATCTGAAAACGTGTGCACTCGGAGAGACGGTGACTCAATGTTTTGCACGTCTAATAAGCGGAAGTTGCAAGTATTTGTAACGTGCCTGGGCCTCGCATGGTTCATCAAAGTTGAATGCGAAATAAATATTCCCAAAAACACAAAGCCGCCGGCGGTACAGCTTGTCGACGATCTTTTTGAATCCTATCGACCAGAGATATTCCCTTATCCCTTGTACGATGATAACAACCGCAGTCGACAAATTCAAGTGAATGTCGCGCCCGTATTGTATGCCGTAATTGATGTGGTGAGTGGCGTGTTTGAAAAACCATTCCATACTTAGCCTTTTTTCAACGAACAAAGGATTTCAATTACAAAATTGACGTTTTTAGGATGAAGTCAGCGAAACCGTCACCTTGTCACTCTCACTTGAAATGGTATAGTTTTTGTAACATTATGTGATTTTTCGTTTTTATGTTTTTTTTATATTTGCCCAGCCTATCAGTCAATATAAACCTGCATGCATTACCACGGTTATAGCGCTATACCGCTTCTATTAAACATTTCGGCGTTTGCTGCTACGTTACATTTTCATGATCTTCTCACTATTTTGTAGGAATGGACAGACCCGCTGCTACATTGGCAGCCGTCAGACTATGCTAACATCAGCAACATCTCCACTGTCGAAGATATGGTTTGGATACCGGATGTGAACATGTTTCAAATGTATGTGACGTGTTAGGTATAAATTCACGCGATGCATGCGCAGGACAGACTCCATCTCCACAGCAATGCCTGCACAGAAAGCATGCATCACGTGATCACCAAGCAATCAGCTGATGGCCTACAATTTAGAGTTTGACTGTTGAAACAACGTTTCCACAGGCTGTCCGTGGTGCGTTCCGGCAGCACACCGAACTACCTGCGATTGTTTCACACTGGTCGAATCACTTATGCGAGCAATGATCTCGTCACCATACACTGTCATTTGGACGTATTGGAGGTTGGAGACGACAAAAGCCTAGCTAATCCAAAGACAATGCACCTAGTTATAACGCAGCAATGTTGCACAGTCACAATCACACAGGTACCCCCCCCCATCCACAAAAACATTATCGCAGCAGCCCACCGCATGTCTGTCTGTAACTGAGCGACATTACTGTGTTATAAATGTGTTATAATGAACTGTGTCTTCAGACAAGAACTTTACTGGGCAGTACGACTTTGTCTTTGTGTGATTAGCATCAGTTCGTTTTCATTTATTGTCAAGAACAATGACGTTTCTCCGCTCGCAGTTTCCATACGACAAACAGCAATGCGCAATTACGTTCACCAGTTGGATGCACGACATGACAGAAATGTTGCTGGTGGCCGTCCCGCCAGCGAGTCACTGGATCAACCAAAATACCGACCAAAACAACATCATGAGTAATGGTGTTTTTTAGTTTTACAACAATTTTCCCCATGACAAAATTATCGACAAAACCCAAAACCATAGTTTGAAAAGACAGTGGAAGAAAGACAAATGCTTCGTATTTTTTCATGAACAGATAATCCTGAATGGCTCGTGACCGCGTACGAGACCTCTGAAGTTACTGACCACCCCGGCATGTCAGACGGCAAATTCAGCTATATCTCGTTTGTCCTCACGATCGAACGACGGTAAAATAGGAATGGTGGCCCGCTATAACGTCTGAATTAGCGAAGTCGACCAGCCAGTTTATTTTAGACTTATCTCGTTGTGATAACCTGATAGTCAAACAGATCACGAAACTGCTCCATGGAAAAATAGCCGCTTGTCCGGGTCTCTTTCAATGAAGTGAAACAGTTGAATAGTCGCAAATGATATGGAATATAAAACTATATTTTAGCGACTATTAAGCGTTACATAACTGACCACGTTGGTTGGGTTCGTCGTGTAACAGTCTGGTCAAAAACTGGACCGCAAAATTTATTCCAATGTTTGATGACGGCGAAGAGAAATGTAGAGAGAGAGAGATGGAAACACAGGCACACCAGCGTCTCTGAAATACTGTATAATTCTCTTGTAGACCAACATTTTATCTGATCTCGATTGCGTTTCCGACGTTCCTCGTGGTGGCGATCGCGCTCATCGGTTTGTTCAGTCCGTCGGACGCCCGTCAAAACCGCGAGGAACGCGTCAGCACGGGTATGACCGCGATGCTCAGCATTGCGGTCATACTGATGATCGTCTCGAATCAGATGCCGAAGAACGACGGTCAATTTCCATTACTAGGTGCGGCGGATTTATACTTTGGCAATTGAAATCGAAATTCTCACATTACAATGTACGTTCGCGCTATGGTTTTGTTGATACTAGCAGTTGACCCGTGCCTACGGCCCGTGTAAGAAATGTTTGCGATTTTGTTAACAGCAAGGTGCGCACCCGCGGATTTATCGACATTTGTTTGCTTCTGTTTTCCTGAAACGGGAAACGTGGTGACTTTTTAACCAAGGCTTTCAAGCGTTCAAATTCGTTGATACCATTTATTGTTTGGGCCAAGCGTTCTGCTTTTGTTTTTATCTCGAGAACCCGCTCAATTTTTAAAAGTGCTTTTCAAACGTTTCAAATGTTTGTTTTCAAGCTTTTCGATTCGGTGTCAATTCTATGTCAAAAATGATTCTTGTATAACTCTGTTTCGCTGATTTTGCAATCGCTAAGAAATTTTTTTTCTAAACTAATTGAATTTGCTGCTCACGTTTGTTCTCGGTTAGTTAAGTTAAACTCGGTTAAAGGGAAGTCGTTCCCGTTAGATTTTTTCAGAACTGGCCGGAATCGATACCCGTTTATTTGCACAGTCCCATCCCATTTGTGTTTTTCATAGTAAGCCCGCTTTTTGCACAAAAATGTTTTTAAACAATATGATTCCAGTTTCTGCTGTTTCAAAATTGCAAATTTGTTTTCACAATTTTACTTTTTGAAAGTCAGAATTTTAGTTAAAATCTTGTAAAAACTACTGTTTGCTTAGTTTTTTTCAGATTTTTTTCTGGTTGACTGAAATGATTTGTATACATTCTTAAAAGTGGTTTTCTTGATTTCTGATCAGAGGTTGCTTGCAATGAGTCGTTGTGGGTATCTAATCCTAAACCTAATCCTAAGCCAAGCCTATTTGATAAGGTGAAAATAATCAATTTAGTTTTTGCATTTTTTCTTGCCTGTGTTAGGGCAGGGGCCACAGCTACTGCACATGCACCTCTTTTAATAATGATGCATCATGGACTGGAAATTGTTCAAACGTGACTTGATTGTTTGGCAATTTCATTTTTCAAAATCGCTAAGTTTGACCAAAAGAGGCCCGTTTATTTTTTATTTTACAGAACTGGCCGGAATCGATACCCGTTTATTTGCACAATCTCATTTGTGTTTTTTATAGAAAGCCCGCTTTTGCACAAAAATGTTTTTTTAAACAATACGATTTCAGTTTCTGCTGTTTCAAAATTGCAAATTTGTGTACACCACAATTTTGCTTTTTGAAAGTCACATAATCTGAGTTAAAATCTTGTAAAAACTGCTGTTTGTTTAGTTCTCTCTCAATCTATCTTCATGGATCTATTTCATTTTGCTTTGATCGAATGTTCCGCATCAATGTTACCCGTGTATTTGATTCGGGAAAAAACATGGGATTCAATTTTTGTTCACAGGAAAGCCACTTTTGTGCGAAAAAAAATCAAAAGCCGAATTCGTTTCTGTTGGTTTTACAAAGTCGCAAATTCTTTTTATTCGGAGACGCGTTTTTCCAATTCTTGGTATCGATCATAATCGGATGTGCCGTCCATTCTGTGAGATAATGGCTTCGTTAGAGCAATTCGTTCCCGCACATTATAATCTCATCTTTTTACATCACCACCAACCAACCTGACCATTACGACGGAACGTTGATGACAGAACAAAGAATCATGATGACTCGTTGTTGAAAACCAAAACAGAGCAAATGATTCGCATAGAAAAATTGTTAGTGATAGCAACATTTTGATTTCGCTACCTTAAATAGCAAAAAGTTGGACGGACAGACAGACAGACAGACAGACAGACAAAGTATTATTTTAGTATAGTAGATGTCAACGTTGAAAACGATGAGATCCGCTTCCGCAACATCCTACTCTGCAGTTGGTGCTCTTCGGATGCACATATGAAGTAGCTGACACCATGGCTATTAGCTCCTGCCACCACCAGCCAAATGTTTTTTTAGATTTATTTTTTACAATCGGGCACACTCGAACGTCAAACGGCAGAATGCTCCTGAAGTTCAGACATTCATTTAAATTTTTCTGGTCCGATAAGTCGGTTTTTCAGCAACCCTACCGTTATCAAACGTTACCTTCGTTCAGTTTGCACAACGTTTCTAACTTGAATACCTATTTCGAGCTCAAACTTTTATCTATTTTCGTGTCTCCGCTCCATATATCCACTTTATTTTGCGAACAAAGCAGATTTTTTTCTGTCCGCGTACGGAGACCCATTTTTTCTGTTAAACAGGCAAGTTCATCATCTGTGAGATGATTCAAATCGCCGCCGGCACCGCGGTTGCCACCGGCATCTTGATGTTGCACAGTTCGGCGATGTTCGGTCGCGACGTGCCCGTCTGGCTATGCTCGATCACCGGCGTTAAACGGCTTGCTTCTGTGAAGTCGACCAGCGGTATTATCTGTGTTTTCCCTCGGCCCCTCAAAGCGTCAACCGACGCATGGAAAGGAGGTTTTAGTCTCATGCTTAACATGGAAAATTCAAAATTGATTCAGTGAACCTGTCTTACATTGTGTTATTGTATCTCTGGAGCTAAGGTCACTTCAACAATTTTGAGTTGCCGCGTCAGGCATAAAAATCACTTAACTGCGCGTGCTTTGAATTGCAGAATCAGAAAAAACATAATGTTGGCGAGTGTAATAACATAATATAATCTTTGCGTTCCATTCAGGCAGTGCTCCTGAGAAGGATCAGTACCAAAACGCGGACACCGATAAAACCGGCAGCATAACCGAAGAACACATCAGCCGAGAACTGATCAACATGACTGATCGATTGGTTGACAGACGTTCAAAAAAGGTAGTGACCCGGAGAAAGACAAGGAAGGAACCTTTTTAGTTATAAAGTGGGTGGAAGAAAGCTATCATGGTGGGCACTGTACATACAAGTAGCGGTTTTTCAAGACGTGAGATTGGACAACCAAAAAACAAATTGAGTGTTCGATTGCTTTTCAAAAGGAAGCTTCCAAAAAACCAGTTTGCAACCAAATTCGACTTGTTGCTAACTCGCCAGCCGATCAAGCACCATCTTCTCGATCAATTGTACATTCAATCACCAGAAGAACTGAGAGCCGCGTGTTGCGTGGTGACACAAGCATACATATGTAATAAATCAACATTGTTTCGGTTTCTCAGCTGCTGTTCACGATTACAAAAGTGCACGAATTGCTGACTAAACACCTCGATCGGATGGAGAAGGATGAAACGTTGTTCGTTTCGTGGGCGGTCGTCTGCTATCGGCTCGACATCGTCGCACTGATCGTATTTTCCGCAATCAACATCATGTCCACCGCCTACTTGCTGTTGTGATTGTTTGCAGCATCAGATTTTTTTGCGGATCGTTGCATAAAAGAAACTCCGCCTCTCGTTTCCACCAACACTATTTCTAGGTTAACTTCACGGTAGAATTTTTCTAGAAAAAGCTACTTTCATTCAAGTGAATTGTGAATTTACGAAACCATCTCCAAATTTACCGAAACAACTCAAATAGTCAGTTTTACTTTTGATTATAACATGGGTTTCAATAAAAAATAATGAGTCGGTTGTCAATAAGCAGACATTTTTCAATTATATAAAATGTTACAACATATGATAAACGGGCAAGTTGAGATATGTCGGCAAAAAGCACCTGTATTTAGAATGTCCACAATGCTTTAAGCAGTTATTATTTAAAATTGTGTTTTTAACTGTGCTTTAATTTAAATGTGTTTTCATTTTTTAGAAACTACCTTTCACAAGCACATAGCGAGCAAGAACAGCAGATTTGCAGAACAGACGAACTCGGTGGACCGAATCACTGCTTCTTTTGACACAAATGAATTTTCACAGTCAAATTAGAAACTGACTTCAACAGAGATTAAGAGTCCTCTGAAATTACATAACTGCTTCGAACTTCAAAGATAAGTTGTTCACAAAAACCACACAGCTGAATAATGGTACACTTTGCATCTGGCGTAGTACAGCACACGCGTCACATTTGCAACATCCACATATGTTAACAAAGCAAATCGCAACAAAAATTCTTCCATTGCTCTCAGTTCTTTACATCTGCCACAAATTTTATCAGTGTAACCCAACCACACGTGTCAGCCCAGTAACGCTCACATGAACAATCTCCATTACTTTAGTCCACATACATGTAGATGCTCGGAGAATTTTTTAAACAACTTTTCAATCCGTCACACTCCATTTCAATTGCAGTTTCAGTCCCGGGCGGACAATCAGGGTCACAAAATGTTTACGTCAGCGATTTACGATACAGTTACATCGTATTTACGCATGAACAACGACCTTTCGTTGAACACATTTATGAACCCACGTGCATTGCTATCCTACTGTTCATGCATCGATAAACAACGCGATTTCTTCTTTATCTGATTTAGACGCAATTTTGTCACGTCTCGCAAAATTGGATATCAGGCGAGCAGACGTCGAGCAAAGCTACCTCTAAAAGGTTTGAGCTAGTGACTCATAACCACAGTTTATAGAATGTAACTGCAATACTGTCGGTGATGCCGTCAATCGTACCTTTCTGTTAACTTTTTTATTATGCCGAATATGGGATTGTTCCACCACACAGAGTGCTGAAAAAGTGATCGTTCGTGAACCAAAATGAATAAATCTATTGTGAATGGGAACACGACAGTGAAGTCGTGGTGGTCTCTGGACGAATCGATCGCATTGCAATGCGTCATCTTTGTGCAAGGCTGCATGATGTGCACCTGCGCATTTGTGGTCTGTTCAACCGTTTGCTCCCACGCGGCGTTGCGCAACATCAAATCGTTTCTCTTGATAGCGGGCCAAGAATTCGGTGACATGGGAATTGGCATCAGCCAAATTTATATCAGCATACGTCGACTGTTCCTAATGCTCAAAGGTATGTGATGAGGAACTTTCTTAAAGCTATTCTTAAGCTTGTATCAGCAGTCTAATCTTCTACAGCCAAAAACGCAATTTTGTTTTTAAGATTTTTCAAAATATGTGAGCGTTTGGGTAGATAAATGATGGGAATTATGCAAGAGCATGATGGGAGCTATAGATATAAAAAATTTAAAGTTTTTTTCAATTATTGAACTATTGGGTTTTTTATCATGGTGTGATGTGATGTAATAAACGGATGGCAATTTAGGGACAACAATGAGTCCAACGACAAAATTTGCCTGCGCTCTGGTACCGCCGAACTTTATCAAGATCATATTTTTTGGCTGGTTTTATTTCATTATGATGAATACAATCAGGTAAGTGAACAAAAACACAACGTAACTCAAACACCCAAAACGGGTTAGGAAGCTTGAGAAGCTTGAGTTTAGCTTATATTGGGATGAGACCCCACCAAATTTGTTCATGCTTTTGTTCTTTTTTCTGTTATATGAACAGCCGAAAATCTGTTTAAGCTGAACAGCAATAAAAATTTTAGTATCGATCGTCTGATTCTCGTCAAGTATCCGATCTGGTACTATCAACAAAACCGTCAATACGCATTCAAGTTACTTGGTTGGTTACACGTTGAATTCTTTGTTGGCAATGCATTGAGCAAAAAGGAAGCCAAAAGGATCGCGTTGTTTTCTCCATCAGGCATAACATGTGGTGCCAGTTTGGCGTTGGGTATCGGTTCGCTTTATGGCATTGCGCAAGAGGCAGACCATCAAGAGCACCAGGTGTGCACGATTAGCATGTCGATGACAAGTGTGACGAGCACAATAGCTACAGTGCTCGCTGCTCTGCTTATGCACAGCTCGTGTCTTGTCTACATGGCCGTCGCTTTCTTCTACGTTCGACGCAAGTCACGAGTGAATTCTGAAATAGCCGCCACGAACACGCTGAAGAAAGAATGGCCATTCTTGCAGTCAATGGGGTTGACAACATTGTTCACATTTCTGTTTGTTTGCCTGCCGATGTACGCAATCGTGACCGTCATTATAAATCGTGGTGGCTTTCAAAACATGCCAACAGATTTGTCTCACCTTGCATTTTGCATCATGAACATGAACCAGATCATGAATGGTGTTATTTATTTGCGACGACACAAAGAATTACGAGTTGGATTTGTCGCAATGCTTAGTTCCAAACCTAAGCCGCCCATCTTACAATTGTGGAACGTCTCATAATTTTAATGCTAAGAACATTGTTTTTTTCGAGAACTTTTATAATATTATTAAGCGAGTTTCACCTCATTCTACATTTATTTTGGAGAATACAGTTTTCATTATTTTTTGGTGGGTAGTTTTTTATCTTTGTTGACATTCAACTGGTTGTCTTTTATGTGGCACAATCTTAATGCTTGTTTTTGCGATCTTTGCTTTTTATGCTGTTGTGCTTGACGTTGTGCTGTTCTGTTTTTGTGTCTCAATTGTGAAGTTACAGTTCTCATTGTCAATTGTCAAGTTACATTTCTCATTGAGCTTTGCTAAAAGAATCATTGGTGTTATCACATGAAAAAGACACGAAATAAGAGAAAAAATGAATGAAAAAGTCGTTTGTTGCTTTTGTGTCTTACGAGTTGCGCATTTTCAGTTGTTTGGGTGAATTACACAGTGGCGAAAACACTTCATTAACTTTTTTGCCCGTTTACTGTGTTATTGAGGACAGTTTTATTTCTGAGTTGTTTTTTTTGTGCAGTAAAGATCTGGATGGCTATCTGCTCATTTGTTCCAGTTTATCAGAAACGTTCTTATCGACACGCTCGCCAACTTGATTCCTTGGTTCAATTATTTGTTTAGTGGTTAATTCTTTTTCAATGTTTCGGTGTTTCATTAGTGTTCTGCTGGAATAGTCTGCAGAAAGCAAATTAACTATAGCCGCATACAGTTTTTACAGTCGAACGCGGATAAAAGAAATTTCACTTGATTCTCTAAATGAACTTTACTCAACGTAACACTCAACTACTATTGCTAATAATCGTGTGCAGTGGTTGTCCTTTATTATAATTCAATCTGGAATCAAGTCTGTGCAAAAGTCGTTCGTGACGCAGTCGAACTGAAAACGAAGAGAAGAAACGACAACACGTCGAGCAATCTTTGTTCGCGATTGCATTATCGATGGTTTGGCGCTGCTATTTGATCGGAAGGATTCAAAAGAAACACGGAATATCCAAGTGTCAAATGTATCAATGATCTCCGAGAAATGAAGAAAAACGTGACACACAAGACAACATTCTTGGCAGAAAAAACACCACCTCATAGACAGACAAATTTTAACGCAGACAGCTGCACGACCACAACAAATGCACACCAGAACTGTGCGGAGAGCAAGCGCGAAGTCTTGACGTCACTATAACGCTATCTGCCGACCAGGTCGCAGAGGTCACAAGCAACAAGTCATCGTGCGTGACGTCACATACAAAACCACCTCCTCGCCATACATTAACACTGCCTATACTTTAACATTGTACGCTGGTTTTGCCGGTGGTCGTACACTACTCAGCGGGCGCCGTGCGCCAATGGACAACAACAAACAACAACAACAACAAACAGGAATGTTGAGATGAAATACATCAAGTTTCGTTTCTCTGGTTGCAGTGAGACGCCACGGTTGCGTCCAGCGCGTCGCGGACAGCAGGCCAGAGCGTTTTTTCATTTTTTACGAAATGAAATGGCGCCAAGGCACCTTACAAACACTGCTGAAACGAACTTTCAAGAACGGCACATGCTGGAACATTCGTCGCACGCGGTCCGTGTTCTCGCCCTCGTGCAGGAACGCCAGCTCGTTCGGCAGGTTGATCTTCGTCTCGTCGACGAGCCACGCGAGACGAAACTCGGGAAAGATTTTCGCGACCAATTTCACGAGCACCTGCGAACAAGATGAAACAGTCGAGCGGGTTTGTTTTTTTTTGTTGCTGCGCTCGAAATATATTGCGCTTCGTAGGAGACGTTATACCAACGTAACTAAACACAAAAAATTACAGCCGTGCGCGTGTCGTCGCTGTATGTGTGTGTGCCGTTGTGTTTGTGCTTTGTTACGGTGCAACATGACAGAGTGCACTGTCTCGAGACCAGGTCTTCACCACTAAAATGTGACAAAGCGTGTCAGCGATTGCAATCGACGTCACACCTCCATGGTGAACATGTCGACGAGACAGCGCGGCTTCACGTGCGGATGCTGCACCTTCACGGCGACGTCACGGCCGTCGTGCGTGCGCGCGCGGTACACCTGCGCCAGCGAGGCGGCGCCAATCGGCTCGCGGTCAAACTCCGCGAAACGCTCCGAAATGTCCTGTAAAACAGCGCCGCGATACGAGTTGCTGAATTCTGGCCCGCATATTCGCCTCTCGCACAGACCGCGGCGGACGACGTTTCAGTGAATGTGGGTCAATCTGAGCACCCCCAGTCCCGTACCCGCAACGCATGAATCGGCACGCACTTCTCATGACAGAGAAACTCGATGGGCGCCCCACAACGTGAAAGCGGTTTGTGCGCACTTCTGGTTTACTCCTGCCCGACCCGAGTCCATGGCTAACAAGTAAACATCGCATGTCGACGCAGATTACAGTCTACCTCTTTAACATAGGCAACCAGCTGATTGATTGGTGATCACGTGATGCATGCATTCTGTGCGAACCAAACTCCGCCTCCACGGCAATTTATGTACAGAATGCATGCATCAACCAATTAGCCAGTT
>JASANC010002858.1:0-26357 GCA_030248135.1 Theristus sp. LFF4_11 | reverse complement strand
GAACAAAAAAATCTGCCAAAAACATAAAAATAAAAAAAGTAGAGTGCACATCTTCATGCTTGGATTCGGCTGAATTCAAGGATAGTTTCCTGCAGCTCGTGAACCATAAGGATTTGCAGATTGGCCTGAAAAATGAACAATAAAATAATACCAAAACACAAAAACACCGAATCAAAGAAAGACCAAATAACACCAGCGGACAGATTACCGTATTGAGTTTTACTATTTTGGTTGGCAACCATTGTTTGACAGCTTGATAGCAACGTCTGGCACGTGTTCAGTAGGGTTTGTGTTTCTAAAATTTGTCTTTACAAATTGACTAAAGTCAGAAAACTCACTCAACAAAACTGCAAAATGGAATTACAAAAAATACGACCTTTTGCAACGGCAGCTTGTTCCGTGCACTGTGCACTCGTCGCAGAACGCGATAACGACAGGTTGCAAAAATTCGCATAACAATCTAAACGTAGTTGTCTGGAATCACTGAGAACACTTTTTGACAATTTTGGGTATTTGTTTGGAGGATTTGTTTTTTCTGAAAATTGTTGTCTGTGGCAGTACCGTAGTCTTGTACAGCCGAGGAATCTCGGAACTCAAACTAGAACTCTTGCATGCCTCAGAAAATCAAAAAAAAATGTGAAACTGAACAAAAGTGGAATATTGTGGGACGTGGACGCCCTATAAGCGAAAGGAAATCAAAGAAGAAATTGGGAGCGGATTAGGGTTTAAAAATTGTGCAAATCTTTTTCGTCAAAAAAAATGTTTTAAAAAAATTGGGTTTTTTAAATTTTTAATTAAAAAGCAAGTAAAGTTTCCGATCAAAAAAGTCCACGGTTGCAACCTTGTCATGCGCAGCATTAAAGTTTAGTGTGACCGATGCGTGTGCAGACGTGAAAAGAACACTAGTTTCAATCTTTTTGTGGCAATTCAAAGTCGCCTAAATCACTCGGCCCTATAAAGGGGATTCGGAATTCGGATCACTTTACCAATTTTGAATTCCCGCGTCATGTCATCCATGAAACTGTTTGTCTATCTATGCGCGCATTGAGTTGCGGGACCAAAAATAAGAGATCATACAAGCCAAGCAAGGGTTTATATAAAGCGCCTCTACCAGGATCTTCGGCGCTGAGCATTGGTTCGGTTGCCCCGCAGGATTTCAGCGCCAGATTCCAATCGGTCACACAGTCGCAGTCACGCATGCACTCGAGGTCGGTGCACCGTTGCGGGTATCTGGGAAGAAAAATGATTGAATGCAAAGAAACACGGTGACGGCTGACGCTCAACTCCTGAAGAATCCAAACCAACTCTGCATCACATGCTCGTTTGTCTTGGTCGACATTTTTGTAGCACATCGTCAACGCACGCTCGTCACAACTAAAATTCATTATTGTTGCTGCAATATTCCACTGTTTCTTTTGCCAATGGTGAAATGTTTTCTTGACTTCCCTGAGAACGTCCACAAACAAATTACTGGCTTTTCCGCAAATGGCATCCGCTTGAACAAATGTGTGCAGTAATTTGACCGATCAGGCGTTCTCAGTGTTCACGCTTGTTCTATTTTGCTAGTCCATCAAATCAAAGCGAAGAGCGCCAAACTCTCAGCGGACCCAAAGCGATTGACATTGTTGCCGTTGTGCTTTCGCCGCTGCAGATTCCTGCGCCGATCGAACCATCGATGCAGCGAGTGTCGTGTTTTCTGTTGCTCTTTGCGCCGACCGTTGTGTTTGCGTTTTCGTTTGCGATTGCCGCGACCACGCGCCGGTGGCGGCGATGCAACCTGCACCAATTGAAACCGGCCACTGTGCGTTGATCGATTGAAGACTGAAACCTGAAAACTCATGAGAGCATATGGCTCAATTTAGCAAATTAACACGCTTTTGATCTGAATTGTTTGTAGCAGACACATGGTGGAACTTCTGATTTCAATGTCGATTTGAAAGCGCAAACGAAAGCGAACGTGCCAGTGAACCTGTTCTCTGCAGACAGCACTCCACTTCGGCATGGCACATTCCATCGCCCGTCTGTATGCCTGCGTGAGCATGATTGGCGTGGCGCTGTCCTCGAACGCGTCGTCGTTGGTGTCGTACATTGGCGCGTTGTCACAACTGGTCAGCCGTAGCAAACAGTGGTCACGGGGCACGGGGCAAAAAGAAATGCTTAGCAACCGCTGGTCACTCCATAAACTTTTGACTGAATGCTGCTTCGCCAACTGTTACATAGACATTTTGTGAGACCTTTTTGTTCGAGAATGGTTTGGTTTATGGAGCAATGAACAGCGGCCATATGGCTTCACAACTGACTTTGCCTTTTGCACGCATGTTCCAATTCGCCGCCACATTTCCTCCGAGCATTTCTCGCGTGCATTTCGGTGTTTCGTGCAGTGCGGCGCAACTACGGTCACTTGAAACGACGACTGCTGCTGACTGTTGGCGTTGGCGACCACTGCGCTCTGTGCTCGAAAGCAGCCTTTTGAACCGTATCACGCAACAAAGCATCCTAATCCTTTGGTATTCCTGCCTACACGCCATTTCGAATTATTTGTTTTTACTACTGCCGAGTTGCAGGCCAAACGGCCAATAATGTTATGTTCCGAATGATCTTACCATCAAATCCAGATGAATGAACAAGATCACCAGGCACCACATGTTGCTTGACATTTCTGTGTTTTGGGCACAACAATGAACTGTAGCAGTTTGCAGCAACACAAATTTACATACTTTTTTGTCAGTTCAGACATGCACTGTTGTGCGTAAACGCCCTGTTTGCTGAAAACTGCAAAACACTGTTAACCTTGTCGTCATGCTATTTTTATTTATTTTTTACATTACTCCGATTATTCATATGATGAACTCAGCCAGTTTGTTTCTTCTTATCTGCAATGATCATCTCTCACGATCACAAGAAGTTTTTCACGTTGGCAAAACTTTCAGGTTTTCCCATACTCTTCTTTCACCACGCACAGAACAGCTTGAAAAAAGAAACGAAAAAAATGCACAGGATTAAAATGAATTAGCTTGTTTGTTACTCCCTCAGTCACAGAATCGATCAATCTGAATTGGCTTTCTTGAAATGTGTTGCCAAACCGGACTGTTTTTTTCGGTCTTTGACCCACACAGTATGTACGCTGGCAAGCTCATTTCATTTCGAGAGATGTGCAAGCCGTTAATGGCACATTTTCTGTCATTATGCGCTGTTATTTTCTCTATTATACTTTGGTCCTCCTTTTGTCGAAAATTTCTCCTCTCAGTTTTTGAATGACCGAAGGCAGTTGTCTTTGTCAGTAAGGTTGCGTTTGTGTTTCAGTGGCACTGTTTTAGTTGCACGATTCTTTGTTCGCCTTTTTAAAGTAAAACTGAGCAATGTGGTTTTGTTTTGTGTCACTTATTTGCTGCGGAAGATCATTTCGCAGAAACAGAAAGGTGTAACTTGACACCGATAAAACGGCAAGAAACTCTCGTTCATTTATCTCTCTTAAAAGTTTTTGTTGAATTTCTCTGATCCTGAATTCTAGATACATGCAGTATTGGTAATTCCCATAGTATGTGTGTCGCGTTTCTACCTATCATAGTTTGACTGGATATATACTGTTTTGCTGAGCTTTGTTTTGCTGGATACATTCAAGAAAAAATGCCGCAACCGCAACATTGCGCCGACTGGCCAACGATGCTCGACGAACTAAGCCCGACAAGAAAGTTTGGCATTTTCGTGGCAACAACCTGCGTTCTCATCCTGATACTGATCATTCTACTTTACATCGTCACGTTGATCATTGCCCCAGGTGTGGTGTTGGAGCTTCGATTCGAGTGACTGTTTCTCTGAAATTAGAACACCGTCTTTGCGGAAAAAACTGGTTTTATGTTCTATGCCAACCCCAATGCACGTAGCAAAACTGCGCGATTGCAGGTTTGAACGTTTTTAGCGATGTTCACGTCCACCAAATCGCATGCAAATCTCCAACTGGCCACATGTTCATTGTGTTGCAGAGCACACAGACGCAGCCCCGAGCGCGGCACCAAGCGAACGCAGTGTCACGCGGACGCACTGTCGTCGAATCAAGGCACGTCCCTTCGACCCCGGCGACGTCTCCGACCACTTCTACTACGACTACAGCGCGTTCAGCTACATGCCACCGAGTTCACCGCACATTTACTACCCGCTTGGTACGACAGTCGAAATCTCGTGCACCACCCGTCCAAATGAAGTCGGCGCAATGTTCGTGTTTGCCGAACGACGCTCTTTCATTGCGTACGCGCGCGAGCTCACTGCCGTCTGTGAACTCGACCAACGGCGTAAACAGTCACGAATAATCAGTCATTTTGAGTCGAACAGACCGGCCGATGAAATGCAGCACCGTTTTGCGGCCGAAAATCTACCGCGACCACGATGGGTGGTCAGAGGGGCACCGTTGGTTTATCTCGATTGTAGGAAGCTGACGTGATGGACATTTTGTGTGTGGAATCCAACGTTTGTTTATTTGTTTATCTGTGAATGCTCAGTTTTGCCTTGAGATATACGGCATTTTTGTCGACGAAAGAAACAAAGTTTCATCGTTTTAACTGACTGGCAGTATTATGAAACTATTGTGAATGCACCTTCCGCAGAGACTCACACAGCCAAACTGATAACGACTGATAACACACGCTAATTACATACACTTGTGCTTCTCATCTTCACTCAACAATCAAGTCGTTTAATGATACGACATTCTTGTAATTGCATGCATCTTACCACAAACAAGCTTGAAATTTCCGCGCAAATAAGCACAAACGCTAATTGAAATACTGTGGGCAGAAACGCTAATTTTAACACAGGGAAACATGAAATTTCGTAATCACAGTTCTGAAACATTGAAATAAGAAATTTAGAGAAGTACGCACGTACATTACGATGTTCGAAGTTAAGTGAAACGTTGAAAAAATTAAAGTTTTGACGCAAACACCATTGCCAAGATGACCAGTTTGTTTGTTTGGCCAACGTTTGTTCTGCTGAGTCTTAGTAAGTTTTCTTCAGCAGTAAGAAGTAACAGCTTGCAATTCTGTTAAAACTCTGAAAACTGCTTGAACGTGTGAAAGCAATGGTTCAGCGGTGGCACTGAGCAGCGGACAGGAAGTGCGCATGGGTCTGCTGTTCCCGCACGGCATCGCACGGATGACCGTGAACTTTGGCTACGGCACATCGGCCGGTGCGGTGCCGATCGCCATCGAACGAGCTCAGCGCGAAGGGTTGCTGCCAAATTCAAACTGGACGTAAGCCACCAGAACATGCTGCTTGCCGGGCGTTAAGAAACTCTGAAGTTTACGAGTTTCTGCAAAGCATGGCATGTTTTTTTTGTTCAGCTTCATCACTCGATACACGCAGTGCAAGGAGTCAACAGCAGCTGGTGTGACGTTCAAGCTGATTCGTGAACACAAATGCAACGTGATCGTTGGCCCACCGTGCTCAATCAGTCAGCAACCCGATGATGCTTGGAATGATTTTCTTGTTGTTACTGTATTCTGTGCAATGTTTTGTCGCTCAGCCGCCGCCGTGACCTCAGTGATTGCAAAATACCACAACATTCTGATGATCAACTGGGCTGCAACGACAAACGATCTTGCAAACCATGAACGGCTGCCAATGCTCGTGCACGCCATTGGATCGTCAAAGAAGTACGCTTTCAGACGTTCTTTCACGATTTTCGTTTGTAATACACGCTCTGAGACAAACATAATTTGCAATCGATAAAAGAAACTGTCAGTTTGAATTTTCTGTTTTGGATTCAGGGCATGATAAATAAAATTGGAACCAACAAAATTGAAGCTTTTCGTAAAATTTATACAGTTTCGGTCGCGCCTTAAAAGAGCTCCTAAAAATGTTCTCGTGGTCTCGCATTGCCGTCGTCTATTCGGACGATCGCTCGACGCGAAAATGCCAATCCGTCAGCGAAAGTCTTCTGTCGTATTTGAGTGGCGCAAATATTGTCAGGTTGGTTTATCTTTAAATCTTTTTAACAAAATCGACAAAATCGCACTCTATCGGAATGCTCATGCTCATCATCCACTAGCGCGCGTGCCTGCACACGCTACGGCCTCAAGAAAAACTTGTTCAAAACGTAATTGTTCTGATAATTGTGGGACTGCGCTGCCGCGCGTCCCACGATACCGTAAAGTCTTACTTCTTCATATAAAATTGAAAATCAAAAATTTCTGAAAAAAGTGGAATTTTGTGTGACAACCTTATAAGTGGGAGGAGCTCTTATGAAGCGAACATAGGAATTCCGGCCCTTGTAAACGGGGTAGGATTTCGACCAAGTCAAAATTTTGATTTTTTT
The DNA here is from genome assembly GCA_030248135.1 of Theristus sp. LFF4_11. Lineage (NCBI taxonomy): Eukaryota > Metazoa > Nematoda > Chromadorea > Monhysterida > Xyalidae > Theristus > Theristus sp. LFF4_11. Next base: position 20,047 of record JASANC010002858.1, on the reverse strand, counting down.
GGTTTCCCGCCGTGTGACACTCTGGGTGTGGGAGGAACGTTATATGCAAAACTTTACGGTATTCCTTCTTGAAAAAAGTTGACTTAGGTTAAAATTAGGTTAGGATCATGTTTAGCATACACAAAAGTAAGCTTTAGGATTAGGTTTTGGGCAACGTATGCCAACACCAGTGGGCTGGTTTTAGCATGACAGGCCAACCGAAATTGTACCATTACCTTACATTACAGCTAGCTAACCAAACATTTCCCGAGACAGACTGATGGACTGCAGATGAATTTTTTTTCGTGGGAGGGTGGGCTGAGGCGGCGCAGATTTCCTCTCCCACCACAACTTAAGGATCCCACGTTTGCAGTGTGTACACGATGGTTGTCAACGGACCGACGGAAACCGACCCAGACGTCGGTCGTTTCCTTGACGCCCTTCCGCAATATGCGAGAAGTGGGTGGTTGTTATTTCGACCGTCTTTAATTGCTGTGATTTTGTGCTTAAGAGGTCAATGATTTTCTAGTCGTTGTCGCTTGCTTCGACGAACTCGACGACCAGTACCATTTTATGATCCGTGCGATGAAGAAAGGATTGACAAGCAACGAGTACGTGTACATCCTGCCTGATTACGTCAAGAATGCCGATCTCGTCTCGGCGCAATGGCAGTTCAATGATGAACTGAAGGTTGCGCTGCGTTCCGCAATCATGGTTAGCTTTTTCGCGCTTTGAATCCTCACACTCTTCATGCTGTTCAAAATAATTCTTCGAAACCGAAACAAAATTCTTCAAAGGTGGAAATGTCGTTGGCAAGCCTAAATGAGCTGCGACCATTTCGAGCGCAAGTTGTGCAACGCATCCGAGGTGCCCCATTTTTCTACCTCGACCAAAAAGAAAACGAACAGATGGTGCGTTGTCTGTTCATTCATGACTGCGTTGAAATAGTTGTTTTTGTTGCTGCGTGTTAGTAGTCAAATAATGTAGAATTTTAGAATTAAAAAAGAGACCCACAGACCATTGCAGGGCTCGACCATGAGTCCGTTTCTGCATGATGCAGTCTATTTGTACAACGTCATCGCTCACAAGGCGCATCTGCGCGGCGACAGTCTTTACAACGGAACGTCTGTCAGAGCTCGTGCGCTCAACGTTCAGTTCAAGGGTGAGTTTTACGTGCAACTACAGTGTGTGACGCACTTCTTTTGCGTTTCTGAACTGTAATGCTTTAAAGACAGTTTTTTTGCAGGCGTCTCCGGTCACGTTGTGATCAACGAGCACGGTGGACGTGAGCCCAACTTCGCAGTGCGTATTTACGACAGCGCAGATGTACTGCAGAATGCTGCTGAAATTTTGCTGTACAAAGCGGACGGACAGGTGATTTCATGGTTCATTTTCTTCATCAACCTAATTCACATCACATCGTTTGTTTAGACGGTGCACACCCTGATTCCTGACGCAATGATCTGGGATACCTGGGGCGGCGTCTTGCCGGTTGACCAACCAGAATGTGGATTTGATGGAAAACGTTGCACGAAAATTACGATTGGACGTTAGTTTGAGCGTTTTTGTTGGGTTCTTTTTAAAGCAGTTCTTCTAAATTGAACGAAGTTTTGTGTGTTTCAGTTATCCACTATTTGATTGTTGGTATGATCGGTCTGGTGCTTGCGCTGCTCGGCACGACCAGCGTCGCCGCCAAAGTGATCAAGTGAGCTTTGTGATGTGCGCCGCTTGAGATGAAACCGGTTTCCCAATATACAAACGAGGCACTTGCCATATTTTCTTCAGAAAACGTCTGATTAAAAAGGAGTTGTCAAAAATGCTGTGGAAAGTGAATTTCGCCGACATTGTGTACCTTGTCGATCGGGTAAGGAATAAAAAAACCGAAGGAAAATTTCAGCCGCTATGTTTCTGAAACAAGGCATTTATTTAGAGTGAGCGGAAGAGTCGCAGTCTGGCCTCGCTTGGTTCACTGAAAACTGTCTCGCATCAGTCGCATATGACCACAAACGAAGAGACAAAACAGGCCATTGCAAAAGGAGAGCATCAGGTTCAATCAAAGAAGCTTTCCACTGTTGAAAAGGGTAAAGATTGGACCGTATCAATCAGTCAGTGACGATTGTTTGCGCAGATTGCACATCTGCACGGTCAGCTCGTCTGGGTGAAGGTGCACGAGCAAAGCTTTGTTCTGAGCAACGAGTCTGACCACATGCATCTGAAGCAGGTTTGTTTTTGAGGTGACAGCCAAAAGGTCGTGTTCCATGACACAAGAAAAATCGGCTCATCAGTGTTGTAGATGCGTGACATGAACCACGAGAATTTGAACAGTTTCATTGGTTTGTGCATCGACGCCCCAAAGCCGCACTCCGTTTGGCGCTACGCCGCAAAAGGCAGCATGGAGGTTGGTTGTGTTCTTCCTTGTTGGCACAAAAACTCTGGCTCTGGCACAACGTGACCGTTCACGAGCAAATCATATTCAGAATTCTCTCACTCCAGGACATTATCCACAACGAAAACATTGCACTGGACTGGTTTTTCAAGTTCTCACTGCTAAAGGATTTCGCCAATGTAAGTTATTTAGGTTCTTTTTAGGTCTTTTAGGTGTTAAATTCTGCACATTTAGGTCATTTTCGTACGAACGTTGGTGTCTTGAAAAATTGAAAGTCCTTGTTTCACAGGGCATAGATTACATTCACAATTCTGACATTGGCAACCACGGTCGCTTACGTGATCGCAACTGTGTCATTGACAGCAGATGGGTCGGAAAAATCACTGATTTCGGTCCGCATAAACTGCGAAAGCATGTGATCGATATGGAACGTACGTTTGTACAGGGTGGCTTAGAAGAAGTCGGCCGCTTTTTATTACTTGCAATTCGCAACTTTTCCAGCAGCAAATCATTGCACTATACAAACAGTTTATCCCGACAATTCCAACCACTTTTGGCGCACTCAGTAACCCGTAGAGTATCCAGTGGCACACTAAAGACTTGCGGATAACTTTGTTGCAGAAGTTATTCCTGCAAAGAGGTAGAGCTCAGCAGCTCAATCTTCCAAGTGTGCAATATTTCAGCACCAGATCTGTTGTGGATGGCACCAGAGTTTCTGCGTGACGCAAGTTTACCAGTCGGCGGCACAACCAAGGGTGACGTGTACGCATTTGGCATCATCATAATGCAAATGATCATGAGGGATAATCCGTACGGAAATGATGGAATAGAACCAGAAGGTTGGTTAGAAATTGTGGCGATTTCCACTGACTGACTCACTGGAAACTTTTGGGAATCTGATTTGTTTTAAAAACAAGCTCATTTTTCTCTCACTGTTTTTAGAAATTATCGAACGCCTAAAGAAAGGCGAAAATCCACCGCTACGGCCAACTTGGGAGTTGCCAAAAAATGAACAAGTGGACCCGTCTGCCGTCACTCTTATGACCAGCTGCTGGGACGAAAATCCGGAAGAACGGCCAGACTTTGCGCACGTGAGCAGACGCAGCTTCTTGGTGCTGCTGCACCGCACGCTGGATGGTGCTTTTCGTCGTGCAAACAGCTTGCTGTCGCTTGTACATATGTTCAAAGGAATCCATTAACGACACGACAGTCATGCTCACGCTCACAGGTGAAGTCGCAATTCCGTCAAATGAGTCGTGGCAAGACGGCGAACCTGCTCGATCACGTCATGAAAATGATGGAGAAGTACGCGGCAAACCTGGAGGCCACTGTGAACGAGCGCACGCAACAACTGACCGAGGAAATGGAGAAAACTGATCAACTCTTGTATCGCATGTTACCCAGGTTATTTTCTTTTCCACTGCTTCATTGTGAGCGGTTCAGGGGTATCTTGTATTTGGATCTTCCGGTCAGCAACTTTCAGAATGGTTGCCGAAAAACTGAAGCTTGGCGAAACAGTGGAGCCGGAGGACTTTGAAGCAGTGACAATCTTCTTCTCGGACGTGGTCGGTTTCACGACGATCGCTGGGAAATCGACACCGATGCAGATTGTGAACCTGCTCAACAAGCTCTACGTGCTGTTTGATGACATTCTCTCGAGACATGACGTCTACAAGGTGCCATCACAGCTGCAGTTTCGTTACACTTTTCTAGAAGCGAATGTTCACTTTTTGTTTTTTCGCACAGGTGGAGACGATTGGCGACGGTTACATGTGTGCCAGCGGCGTGCCGGAGCGCAACGGCAATCTGCACGCCAAAGAGGTCGCCAACATGGCGCTTGAGAACATCTCGGAAATGCGCAAGTTCAAAATTCCGCACATGCCCGAACGACCGATGGAACTGCGCATTGGACTGCACACGGGCATGCTCTTGAACAGACACATTGTACAAGCAAGCGTACACCAACCAGACTGCAACACACGCGTGCAACACTTGCAGGGCCGGTTGTTGCGGGCGTCGTCGGCACCGTGATGCCTCGGTACTGCCTGTTCGGGGACACGGTGTTCCTCGCAAACAAGATGGAATCAAACGGAGGCCGTTAGTGACAGACACGCAAACGCTTCCCTGTTTGCTCCGACTGCAAACTGCACTGAAACTTTTGTTGCTCGTCTCTCGTAACACGCGTTTGCGCCAGACGGTTGTGCTAGTTTCTCAGTTTCATAAGCACTTTTCTGTTCATATTGTCATTGCAACGTTGCAGCCTCCCGTGTTCACATCAGCGAGGAGACGAATCGATACCTGACGAAAGTCATCGGCGGCTATGTGACCGAGTCACGTGGTGAAGTGATCATCAAGGTAGCTTCACAGTGTTCAGCAGCTTGTTTGTGCAAATTTGTCAATGCACACACCAGCCATAACGTATTTTGTTCCGTTCAGGGGGCAGGTGTGATGTTGACTTATTGGCTGAATGGCACCACTGAGAATGCAACCACCGCTGCGTCGAAAGAGGCGCGACACGAAGCGTATGGCGACTGATTTATAGCTGCCATTTTAAGAAGTATTTCCTTTCAATTTTGACATGCTATCTTTTCAGGAACAACGATACAACGGAAACAACAGACGCCAACTGATGAAATCTGATCGAAAAATTTATTTGTTGTCACTTTTTGTTGTGTTCAATTTTAAGAAACTTTTACACGATTTTGACACTCATGATATCCACATCAATTTCAATAAGTGACGTGTTGTCTGTTATTTTGGCATGTTACATCCCTGTCTCCTCTCCAGCGTCTGATCATTTTTTCTTGCTCACTATTCAATCCCGCTCCCGCTGTTACTTATTCGTGTTTTCAACGGCAAATCTAAAACACGTTTCTCACGTCTTCAATCACAGTAGCGCATGTGAACTAGACTCAATGAACCATGAAATTGACACTCAAAACAGTTGAATAACTCAAACGAACATGAACAAAATGGACACCAGAAAAAAAAGCTCAACAAATATGATCGGGTACCTAGAAAAATCAGAAATAGCCACGTTCTCTTCTGTGTGGCTGTTTGTTGTAGCCAAATCGTGGTCTGTTATAGTCAAATCGTCTGGAGTTACCACTGAAAGAAGCCGGCGATCGCTGGCTTAACAAAGCATCCGGCACTGTTTGACCAGACTCGCGGAGCACCTGAATGAAACAAGGTCTTTCAACAAGGCACAAATTCACTGAATGCATTTTTTAGAGCTGACTAAAAATAAATATACCGTATTACCTCTATTAACCCCCCCCCCCAAAATAAACCCCCACCTAGGGTTAGGGGCTTTGAAAAAAAAATTTTTTTTTTATTTTTTTTTCGTTTTTTTTAAAAAAAATTTAGATTTTTTTTTTCAAACTTAAAAAAAAAATTTGAAAAATTTTTCTTCTACTTTGCTCTGAAAATTCGATTTATGGCATAATTTTTTGAAAGTTCAAACCAAATTTTCTTCCCAACTTCTTTGTGTGCTTAGGTACATGTCATTATTTGGTCATTTTGACCGACGTACTCCATGTTTTTCGATTTGGATGACTTCTAGAGTCAATTTTTAGCGTTGAAATGACTTAACTGAATTGAAATATCGTTTCAGAAATCGTTTTCTTGCAACTTAGAACATGTTTTTTCAGTCGGTGGTAGGCCATGAGATGAACATGATATTTTGTTGATTGGCGTATGTTATAGGTCTACAATGGAGTTGTGCGATATATTGTTAAACAATTGGAGCGGAGATGTTGGTTAATACCACATCACACGACCGTTTTTCAGATACCCGATAACATGGCCACATGTTAAAACTTGCGTGCTGAGCTAAACTAACGTGTTAAACTTGCGTCTGTCAGTTGCCCGCAACGTGATCGCGAAATCATGGTACGTGTTTTCGATACGATGATTTGAAGAGTGGGCTCTCGCCATGTGGCAGATAGCATAGCTGGTTGAACCTGAAAGTAAGTGTCTTGGGGGGGGGCGACCGGGTCGACAGGGGTTGCCGACTTAGCTACAGCAAACAGGAATTTTTGAACACAGTCAAATTTTGGTAATTTTCTAAAGAGGAACAACTAAGAACGGTTCAATATTCAAGTACACGTCGAAAATTGTCCTGTTTTACTGTTGAAAATGCAACTTTCCCTCTATGAAATGGACATAATTTCAATAAAACACGATTTTCGCTCTTATAGTTTTCCGGATCGTTCTGAAAATAGTCTAGATGAACTCAGCTCGACGAGACGCTTCGAACAAACCTAACTTGTAAAAAAAAAATTAAAAAAAAAATTTTTTTTTTAATTTAAAAAAAAATCCGGATTTTTTTCCCCCTAACCCTACCCCCACCCCCTCGACAAGTTTCCAAATAATCCCCCCCAAAAATAAACCCCCATGGGGGTTTATTAGAAACCTGTTTGAAACACATACCCAGCGAATTCAGTTGCTGAATGCAGTGACATTGGTGAAATTGTGCTACCAAAGGCCCCAAAGGGATGAGTTAATGGTAATTTCATTACAAAAGGCTGTTACAAAAGGAAATCTCTGTGAAAAGTAGAAGTTTCTGCGACTTCCTTCCTGCCATGGAAGGTATTTTTGCCATTTTGCCCACCCCTAAAAATGGTTTCCAAATAACCCCCCCCCCAAAACAATACCCCCCCCCCCAAAATAAACCCCCACCGCCAGAAGTCGCTGAAGAAATAAACCCCATGGGGGTTTATTAGAGGTAATACGGTAATGCAGTCACCGGCATCCAGACAAATGCTAATAGAAAGGCACTAAGCAGCAAGCAAAACGCAAACTTTAGCGTTTTGATCGCACAGTTTGAGTGGTGCACAGAATGCATCACGTGATCACCAAGCAATCAGCTGGTTGGACATGTCATAGAGTTGGACTGTCAGCACAGCGCAGCGCAGCAGCGTACCGCCACGAGCTCGTTGGCGCCCCACGACAACTCGTCCTGCGTGATCAGCGTGTATGCTTGGCCGGGCCTGTTGCGCCCAGTGCGCCCGATGCGATGCACGTAGTCCTCGGCTTTGTTGGCGTAGTCGTAGTTGATGACCACTGCGATGTCCGGCACATCTGCACACGAGCACGACACACCTTTCAACTACTGCCTACATCTCAGCTGCGCTTTGTGTCAGCTAATAACAGCTTGATATGATGCTTGATCTTTTCAAAAATCAAAGCCCAAAATAACACAGAACCGACCCAAGCCTCGCGCTGCAACATCGGTGGCCACCAGAATGTCGATTCGGTTGGAGCGGAACGCTGAAACAAAAAAGCAAAAAATACAATTGTTACGCGTTTTCTTACAGTGCCTTCTTGATAGGACTGGCAAAGAAAACTGTTTTTTCGGAAAACATGAAAAAAAACATCCTGGTCTAACCTCGCATCGCTGCGTCGCGTCTCGTCTGACTGTGGTCTCCATGAATGCTGGCTGTCCGCCACCGGCCGGTCGCACTCAGCTTGTCAGCCAGAATGTCACTGAAGTGCTTCGTGCGCGTGAAGATCAACACTTTCGGGCGTTCATGCGAGCACGACGCGCTGACGTTCTCCAGTATCTCCGTGAGTCTGAGCGAACAGAAACGTGCGCAGGTACTGCAGCTTTGTTGTTGCGCCCACATTATGCTAACACCCACGCTCGTTCTATCACGCACGAGTTTTAGTTCAGTTTACCCGTTCACTATTTTGTTCACGTGAAAGGTCAATTTTCATTGGATTTAGAAGCTTTGCGCTGAAACGGTCGATAAATGTAGTTTTGAAAAAATATGCAACACCGACTTTGACAACTTCTCATGTGGCTCGACGACCAAGACGTGCTGCGTGATGTTTTCATTGGCGGACAGATTCAGCGATCCGATGTTTGCAAACACGTAGTCACTCAGGAAATCCTCAGCGAGCGCACGAACGTCCTTGTCCCAGGTGGCCGAGAACATCGACGTTTGCCGGTCGGGCTAAAATGAACGCAGTGATGGGCTTGATGTGTGTGACACAACAGGCCACTCGTGTCATGGCAATCGAATGAAACGCTGAACGTCACGGCCCCACTGCCTGATTGGGCAGGCTGTTGATGTGGTCCTGCTGCAAGTTTTCCTATGCCACCCGCGCCCATGTTGTCTTTCACTCGCCCACTCGTCACAGCACAGCGCCACTGGACGCCTCGAGTGCTGCTGCAGCGCCCTCCCCTGTACCCGTATCTGGCCGACGATGCGCCGAATTTGCGGCTCGAATCCAGTGTCCAATTGGCGGTCTGCCTCGTCCAACACGAGACAACTGCACGAGCGCAGGTTCGTCCAGCCATCCGAGAGCATGCCCAGCAGTCGGCCGGGGCACGCGACCACGACCTCCGGGTCTGTAACGTTGCACTGCAGCATGAAGCTCGCAAAATGCAGTCTCAGCCGTATATTCAATTCAAGTTGCTGTCGTTCTCAGCAGTGTTGTCTCGAAACAGAGAAACAAACGGCCAACAAGACGCACACTGTTGCAGTTGGCGGATCTGTCGGTTCATGGAGGCGCCGCCGAACAAGCACGCAGTGCTGTGTCCGAACAAGGCGGCGTGCTCGCGGGACACGGCGTGCACCTGCTGCGCAAGCTCTCGCGTGGGCGCCAACACCAGCACCTGCACGTCACAAAAGAGCTCGTTCAAAAAACGTTGCAATTCGTATTGTTGCTCTCTCATTGAATTGATCAACACAATGAAAAGCATTGGATTTAGGCATTGAAGCAGACGCGTGCATTTCCTACCGTGGGTCCATCGGTGCGTCGTCGTTCTTGCTGGTGCATGTGCAGCAACGCGGGCAAGATAAACTGCAAAAAGGCGCGCAATATTACGAGCTTTGCAACGTTTGCTGATTGCCTTCACCAACCGCCAGCGTTTTGCCGCTGCCCGTTTTTGAGATGCCCACAAAGTCGCGTCCGCTCATGAGCGCAGGCCACGTGACGCTCTGAATCACCGTTGGACACTCGTACTCTTGCAGCAATTTGCGTTTGATCGCGGCTGCACACACCAACAAATCATAATTGATATGAACACTGAATGAAAACATTACTTACTATCCGTGCAGCTTCAAATTTTCGCTTCAATTTCTATTTTCACTTATATAAAGAACCGGTTATTACCAACCCTCCAAACTGTAAGTGAAGTGAGGGATTTAGTGTTCAGCAACTTGCAGAACACAGAAAAGTTCACTTGACAACTAACCAGCGTGCAAACACTTCGTGGCTCTGAGACAAACAAGCAGCTAGCTGTGAACCAAAACGGACTATTCGATTGTCTACCAGGAAAATTCGTCTCGTCAAACGTCAGCACTGGATTCGGCACGTTGCTGCCACGGATGGACACCTCGTTCTGACGCTTGAACTCGTCAACGGCACTCTGAAATTGGCGCTGTCGCTGCAAACGGCACGCAGGCAGATTTCGAGGAGCGATTGCGGATGACATTTGTCGTCGATATAAAGAACACCGCAAGAAACGACAATCCAAATGCAGTGTCACTCTACTTGTGTTGCGGAGAACTCGATTCGGTCGGACAAAGCAAGTTGACAAAAGATACAATCAAAAACTGACATCGCTGCGTTCGGCAGTGGTCCGCGACTGCTCGTACACATTCTTATGAATGACATTTTCAATTAATTCGGATGCCCAATCAATCGGCTGTAAACGCGCTCCGGCCTGCTGGAAGTCACTGTTGCCTGAAGAACGGCAGATACACAAAAACAAAACAAGAACAGTCGTCGAAGTGCTGAAAAACACAAAGTACTCAGTAGGGTTGTTAAACAAAAATGAATTTTTTTTTTTTTAAAAAAAAGTAATTAAAAAAAAAACAAAAATGCCGATTTTTTTTTTAAAAAAAAATTCGAAAAATTTTCCTCTAATATGCTCTGAAAACCTCAATTTTGGCACAATTTTTCGAAAGTTCAACAAAAATTTTCTTTGATTATACCTCGTAAAACCTTTAGCAGTCGATTTTGGGCCGTTTTACCGACTGATTTTAGGCTTCGACAACATCTGCGATGAAGTTTTTGAGCGTCCCAAAGCTTAGCCTACCATTTCCGATGCAGATAAGGTGACGATTCGCCTCGCAGAGCGTCCGATTGTGCTCGCTGCTCCGTTTGCAAGCGCTACGTTGTCTGGTTGCTGCTTCGTGTCGTGTCGTCGCGACACCATCAGAAGAATTGATCGAATTTCAAGGCGGTATGTTTGTCTTCACTTTAGCATTAGCTTAGCTGGGGACAATTAGTGACGTTTTGGAGGTCAAAACACAAGAAGAGGCATGGTGACGGTTTGGAAAAGGGGTAATTGAGGTCACCAAAACAAAATCTGCAAAGTTCCGCCATACGGGAGTCATTCGGGAGGCGCTTGCATATCATATGTGGTTCTTCGGACTCCCTGATTGATTCAGCACAACTTTGATTTTTGAAATTTTTAAAAAAAAAAAAATTTAAAAAAAAAAAAACAAAAATGACGATTTTTGTTTTTTTTAACAACCCTAGTACTCAGTGTTCCAACGCGGATGCAGTCACCGCTCAAACGAACATCAAAGCCCACTGCTGCAATGCACAACTCACGCGTTCGGCTGAAAAAGTTTTTCGTGGGGCCGCCACGGGTGAATCGCTCGCTTGCAAACGACCGTGAGCGTCCGTGCGCACGCGCTCTTCTCGGCGAGGGCGACCTGCTGACGAGATCGCCACTGTCATCTCCAAAGTAACTCCGGCGACGTCGAACCGATGACGACTCCTGTGACTGGCTCTCGCTCCTCTCGTAAGCTGCGTCTTGCGCGTCCAAATCACAACGATCGTACTCGGTTCGGTCGAACTTTTCTGACTGACGGTGGTTGGCGTGCGCGGCGCTAGACAAGGACAACTGTGGGGCGTGCGGCGCAACATACGCCGGCGGCGGCCGCTGCACGCGAACGAAGCTGCCGAACTTCATGGCCGTCTGGCCGAGACGTCTGAACGAATGTACAGTTTGGTAAAAAGCAATAAAACAATAAAAATACCACATACAAAACAATACACACTGTTTTCATTCAAATTTAAAATAGTTTCTCTTTTTAGCCGCATTTTCTTTTTTTAAAAGAACTTTGAGAAGGTTCAGTCAGAAACTTACGTTCGTTCACCAACAAAAAATTCAACCAACCAATTTTTTTCTACATAAAATCAAAACGAAAAAACCAACGTGACTCGTAGCAGCAGCGAGCACTGCCGCAGCAGCAGATCGCAAGTTGACGCTGACGAACGGCTGATCATTTTTCAGCGCTCGTTTCCGACTGAAGAACAAAGCAAATTTTGCTGACTCCGAACAAATTCGATCTTACTGAAACGATAATAGTGCAATTACTGTTATAATACATAGGGTTCGTTCGCCGCGTGCGCGTGCGTTTTAAAAAGATTGAAAGAAAATCTTTAAAAATTTTCATTTTTGTTTTTTTAAGAAAAACTTTAAAAAATTTTAAACCAGAGTTGGGCGGGCTCAGTACCGTGGGCCCAAAACAATTTTCGAAGGGGGGGTATGGTGCCGTGGGGGGGGGGTGCCGACCAAAAAGTGAGGGGGGTCCAACCTATGGTAACGTGGGACCCCCCCCCCATGTAGGGTTGTTAAAAAAAAACAAAAATCGTCATTTTTGTTTTTTTTATTGAAAAAAAATTTCAAAAATCAAAGTTGTGCTAAATCAACCAGGGAGTCCGAAGAACCACATATGATATGCAAGCGCCTCCCGAATGACTCCCGTATGGCGGAACTTTGCAGATTTTGTTTTGGTGACCTCAACCTCAATTACCCCTTTTCCAAACCGTCACCATGCCTCTTCTTGTGTTTTGACCTCCAAAACGTCACTAATTGTCCCCAGCTAAACTAATGCTAAAGTGAAGACAAACATACCGCCTTGAAATTCGATCAATTCTTCTGATGGTGTCGCGACGACACGACACGAAGCAGCAAGCAACCAGACAACGTAGCGCTTGCAAACGGAGCAGCGAGCACAATCGGACGCTCTGCGAGGCGAATCGTCACCTTATCTGCATCGGAAATGGTAGGCCAAGCTTTGGGACGCTCAAAAACTTCATCGCAGATGTTGTCGTAGCCTAAAATCAGTCGGTAAAACGGCCCAAAATCGACTGCTAAAGGTTTTACGAGGTATAATCAAAGAAAATTTTTGTTGAACTTTCGAAAAATTTTGCCAAAATTGAGGTTTTCAGACAGTACCGAAGGCGAAAGCAAATTTTCGAGGGGGGGGGGTGTCGTCACGTGGGGGGGGGTGCCGAAAATTTTTCAGTGGGGGGGGGTGTCAGTCATGGTACAGTGACACCCCCCCAGGCGTGGGCCATGGGGGGTGCACTATTGTAGAAAATTTTCTGGGGGGGGGGGTGCACACCCCCCACCCCACCCATGAGATTTTTTCGCTTAAATTTTGAAGGAAAAACGCTAAATTTTGCTGCAAAATCAAGTTATCATATATTTATCGGCTGCCCTTCTTTTCTAAAATCCGCTTCAGGTAAAACACGCGCGTTGTCGGACATTGCTAAAACGGACTTGATTCAAATCTTAATCCTAAAGCCTAATCCTAAGCCAAACCTATTCCTAACCTAATCCTAACCTAAGATAAGCCTTTTCAAGAAGGTAGATGTCAGAACAATTGCGTTTTGAACAAGTTTTTGTTGAGTGCGGAGCGTGTGCACGCGCGCTAGTGGATCATGAGCATGAGCATGCCGATGCCACGTGCGCGTGCGTTTTAAAAAAGAAGCGCCAGGATATTTATCTTACATTATGAACTTTAAAGACAAAAAAATCATGCTTTTTGAGCAAAAATTAATGATTTTTGGGTGGTCCGAGAAAATTTTTGGGGGGTGTCACTGTTACAGAGGTCCATGTAGGGGGGGGGGTAGGTCGGGTGGGGTGTCCAGCAAATTTCGAGGGGGGAGGGCGTGGATGGTCCAGTGTCAGGTTTTGGGGGATGGGTGTCGCGTGACCCCCCTCCCCCACCCCCCCACGCGGAGGTCTCGGGTGCTCTGGGGGGTGTACCTCCCAACGGCCCCACCCTCCTCGTCTTCGGTACTGAGCAAGAGTTCAAAAAAAAGTGGAAATCCCAATTTTTTTAATTATTTTTTTTAATCGGCACATCGGCATATCGGCAGGCATATCGGTTCATGGCACATCGGCACCACGGCATGCCGGCACATCGGCGCATCGGCATATCGGCACATCGGCAGAGCGGCAGATCGTTACATCGGTACGTCAGGACGTCGGCACATCGGCACATCCGGTACATCGGTACATCGGTACATCGGCACGTCAGGACGTCGGCACATTGGTACATCGGTACATCGGTACATCGGCACATCGGCAGAGCGGCAGATCGTTACATCGGCACGTCAGGACGTCGGCACATCGGCGCATCCGGTACATCGGTACATCGGTACATCGGCACGTCAGGACGTCGGCACATCGGTACATCGGTACATCGGTACATCGGTACATCGGCACATCGGCAGAGCGGCAGATCGGTACATCGGTACATCGGTACATCGGTACATCGGTACATTGGTACATCGGTACATCGGTACATCGGTACATCGGTACATCGGTACATCGGTACATCGGTACATCGGTACATCGGTACATCGGCACATCGGTACATCGGTACATCGGTACATCGGTACATCGGTACATCGGTACATCGGTACATCGGCACATCGGTACATCGGTACATCGGTACATCGGTACATCGGCACGTCAGGACGTCGGCATATCGGTACATCGGTACATCGGTACATCGGTACATCGGTACATCGGTGCATCGGTACATCGGTACATCGGTACATCGGTACATCGGTACATCGGTACATCGGTACATCGGTACATCGGTACATCGGTACATCGGTACATCGGTACATCGGCACATCGGCGCATCCGGTACATCGGTACATCGGTACATCGGCACGTCAGGACGTCGCACATCGGTACATCGGTACATCGGTACATCGGTACATCGGCACGTCAGGACGTCGGCACATTGGTACATCGGCACATCGGTACATCTGTACATCGGCACGTCAGGACGTCGGCACATCGGTACATCGGCACATCGGTACATCGGTACATCGGTACATCGGTACATCGGCACGTCAGGACGTCGGCACATCGGTACATCGGCACATCGGTACATCGGTACATCGGTACATCGGTACATCGGCACGTCAGGACGTCGGCACATCGGTACATCGGTACATCGGAACATCGGTACATCGGTACATCGGTACATCGGTACATCGGCACATCGGCGCATCCGGTACATCGGTACATCGGTACATCGGCACGTCAGGACGTCGCACATCGGTACATCGGTACATCGGTACATCGGTACATCGGCACGTCAGGACGTCGGCACATCGGTACCTCGGTACATCGGTACATCGGTACATCGGCACATCGGCAGAGCGGCAGATCGGTACATCGGTACATCGGTACATCGGTACATCGGTACATCGGTACATCGGTACATCGGTACATCGGTACATCGGTACATCGGTACATCGGCATATCGGTACATCGGTACATCGGTACATCGGTACATCGGTACATCGGTACATCGGTACATCGGCACATCGGTACATCGGTACATCGGTACATCGGTACATCGGTACATCGGTACATCGGTACATCGGTACATCGGTACATCGGTACATCGGTACATCGGTACATCGGTACATCGGTACATCGGCACATCGGCAGAGCGGCAGATCGGTACATCGGTACGTCAGGACGTCGGCACATCGGCACATCGGTACATCGGTACATTGGTACATCGGTACATCGGTACATCGCCACATACTTCACATCGGTACATCTGCCGAGGAGCCGAGGTGCCGTTCAAAGTTACAAAGTTACAACGTTTCGAAGTACAGTGGCGGCCAAAAGTGTTGGAACGCTGCGCGCGTGTGTTGCATCAGCCGTACAAACGCTATTAAAAAAAGTTAACGGCAACGTTGGGTTCAAGGGAAACTTTTCGACCCAACAACGTTGCCTATAATTTATTATAATAGCGCTTGTACGGCTGATGCAACACGCGCGCAATACACCGCACTCACGCGCACAGCGTTCCAAGGTTCCAACACTTTTGACCTCCACTATACAGGGTGGGCCAAAAAAAGGTTCCATTTTCAAACTGCTGTCACTGGCTGGTATTTCAATATTATGAGCTGAAATTTTCAGCATTGATAAAACATGTGATGCCATTTTTCTGACAAAATTTTTATCCAGTTTGGTCAAGTAGATTCAGTTTTACAGCACAATGTTTAAAAATTCCCAAATTTTCAAAAAAACGGATTTTTAACCAAGAATTTAACAATGAACCATTGCTCATAGACATCCAAATCATCATCAAGGTTTGTCGTCCGGCAGCGGCTGGATGGAATTTTACGCGAAACTGGCGAGTCACTGCAGAAAAACTTTCAG
The DNA here is from genome assembly GCA_030248135.1 of Theristus sp. LFF4_11. Taxonomy (NCBI): domain Eukaryota; kingdom Metazoa; phylum Nematoda; class Chromadorea; order Monhysterida; family Xyalidae; genus Theristus; species Theristus sp. LFF4_11. The sequence goes on along the minus strand of JASANC010002858.1, from coordinate 4,226 downwards.
ATTGCTCCCACCAGATAGCACACCAGACCCGTTGTTCTGCTGTCCACTTAACCATGACGAAACTGCAGAAAACTGAAACTGAAACACTTTTTATTCAAACCGCAGAAAAACTTTTCAAAAGAAACAAATTAACAGACAGAGCAACACAGAAAACAAAAAATCAACTGAACAATTCTTTCTGTCGCAGTCGCATGGCTGCTGACTCGAGTCCGTTGTGAAACATCAGAATTTCGCTCGAGGTGCTCAAATGCAATTCAAGTGTGAGACCTTTCCACTCTGAGCGCATGATTTGAACTATCACGTCACGGGTATCCAAAAAGATTTATTTGTCACCTTCGCAACAGTTTCAAAATTGAATCACGCACCTTGATACTAATTTTTGCACTCATTTCAGTCAATTTGTTGATTTTTCGAGCTTTTTAGAAAATCTGCCACAGTGAGCGCTAAGAATTATATATCGGAAAAAAAATTTTGTCAGTAAAATGGCAACGCATGTTTTATCAGTGCTGAAAATTTCAGCTCATAATATTAAAACACCAGCCAGTGACAGCAGTTTGAAAATGGAACCTTTTTTTTGCCCACCCTGTACATCGGCAGATTGGCATGTCGGCACATCAACACATCGGCGCATCGGCACATAATGTATTGATAATGTGCGCACCTGATAATGTGCGCATTTGAACAGTGTTCATGCGTTCGCTGATTTTCGACCCAGATAATGTTCTTGAATGATGCGGAATGATGTTTATGAAGAATGTGGTAATGTGTCTTAGCATCATTTCAGCATTAACTCGCATTTAAAGGCATAAAAGTTTTTGATTCCCCAGTGTTTTTTGTAAAAAACAAAAATGACGATTAAAGTTTAAACGGTTCAACATTTTCCCTTATTTAGAAACTTTTTCAATGTTTGTTTTAATTGATTCAGTTTTTTCTTCGTATCCATGCCGGTTGCGATCAGCCACTGTTTCTATCCCGCCTTGTGTCAATGTTTGAGATTTACTTGCAGATTTATGCTGAGAATGTGGCTGAATAGGTGTCCGGTGTCCTGTTCGCCATGGTGTCTCGCGCGGTATCCGTGTCCGGGAAATAAAAGTTGTCCAAACCAAAACGCCGAGTTGCCATTTTTATTTTCGGTAGACCATGCGAGCCACTCAACCGGACAGGACACAGGACACTTGCTCTGACACCTCTTGTAGCGTGTGGTTTAGTTTGAAAAATGTACTATGGTTTGTTTTCGTGCGGTTTTTTCAATAACATTCTGCGTTTTTCCGAATCTCTAAGGTCTGTTAAAGAAACCATGGTTTGCGTATAAACTCGTGTAAACATGATATGTTATGTTAGACCAAGTCTATGTGTTACACATGTTCGTTGTATTTCGTCGTCAGCTTATCAGTGAAAAAGTACATTGAGTGGAATGCAGTGCTTTACACCAAACCTGAGCACGGGCTGTATTTGATTAAAAACAGGATATGTTATTGTGGTGTTGGGGTTTACCTAAATAAAGCGACTGTGGGTTGGTGACTGACAAGTGAAATTGAGCGATTTCTTTTTGTTTTTTTCAGTGCAGCATACGGTAACTTGGTGCGTTTCGGTATAAAGGGTGAACCAAAAAGGTTCCAACTTCAAAATGCTATCGCTGGCCTGTGCTGAGATGTTTCGAGCTAAAAATTGGAACACTAATACCGTATTACCCCCATTAAACCCCCCCCCCCCCACCATTAATCCCCCCCCCCCCAAAAACCCCCCCCCCCCCCGACCAGTTTCCAAATAATCCCCCCCCCCCACAAATAATCCCCCATGGGGGTTAATTGGAAACCTGTTTGAAACACATACCCAGCGAATTCAGTGGCTGAATGCAGTGACATTGGTGAAATTGTGCTACCAAAGGCCCCAAATCCCCCATGGGGGTTTATTGGGGGTAATACGGTAGAACACTTCGGGAGGTTTTAACGAAACAAGATGAAAAAAGTAATACACAGTAAACACATATAGTAGCATGGAAATGCCGAATGCCGAATTGCATTTGAACAGTGTTTGATTACTCCGATGTTTCACCCCGAGTCTGAGTGTGCGTGAGCGGTTCTGCTCAGAACAGATGCGAATTTATCTCTTCAAATTTCAAATGCAAATTATTTTTCATTTTTTAATTTACACAATTTGCCACTCTGGTATTTTCACCATAGCAGACTGATTGTTTTCTGCAGTGAATAAGGCGTTTCCATTGTCAGTCTTTGTGTTGTCATCATGGTTAAGTGGACGGCCGCAGAGCAGCGAGTCTGGTCTGCCATTTGGTGGCAACAGACGAATAGCTTTTCCACAGTGGTTCGGCGATTTCATACAAAATTCAATTTGACCTCGCATGACGATACACAGTTGTTAGGAGGAAGTCCGTTTATGAGCAATGATAAACCGTGAGATTATCGATGACCATGGTTTTTGTGTCAAAAATTGACATTGTTTGAAAATGACACTGTAAAAATAAACTGAAACGTGTAAACCAATAAGAATTTGGATCAGAAAAACTTTCTAAATCTTCTAACAGTGTTCCAAATTTTAAGTCATAAAATAAGTCATCCAATTTCAAAATGCCAATAGAGCATTTTGAAGTTGGAACCTTTTTTGGTTCACCCTGTACATGTAGGCACGATTAGTTTTTGCGGCGTTGCTGTGATTACAAAGTTGTGCATTGGGGCTACAAACCCCGCCTCCCCCCATCTTCCCCTTAGCTCGTATGAGTGCAGTGCAAAGTAACCATTTTTCCTGATAAGATACAATGTACCAATATGTAGTGGCTGTACACATAAGCAGTTTCGAAATTTTCAAAATTGGAATTTCGCGTACAAGCTCCGTTTGGTATGACCAATCAGCACGTTCAAATCAAGCCCGAATTGAAGTTCGGCACTGTCAAACTAAAGGATAGCACATATTTGGCCACGAAGAAGCCATAATGAAGCTATAGATAATAGATATCCTGTAACTTTTACGTGAAACGGAAAGATGACACGTTAAAGAAGCACGATTTTTGAAACATTTCAGCGCGGTTGAATGGTGGTTGACACACCATGGCGCTGCGCAGTCCGTGGTCACTACTTTTGCGCCACCCTGTACACAACATGTGTTTTCCCAAAGTTGATATTAGTATTCATTTTCAATTCTCAGAGTTGCCAAGATCATTTCCATTTGCGCATGACTTATCAGCAACAACAAGAACGCAGTCGCATACAAAGAGTGGTTGCTCTCGTGCTCGTGCCAGTTTGGTGCCACAAGATTGATATTAAAAATCAGACCACTGTTTGCCGCCGATTTTGGTTATTTTTCATTGCCTTCCCACAAGGTTTTTCTTATTTCTCGTTTCCACAGTTTGGGTGTCTTTTTTGGACTTGTGTTCTTGGACTGGAGCTTGATGAATGCGTTGAGCAGGAAATTTCAAAATTACCGGTACGTCCCTCTGGATGAGAGCACGACAAACGTCAATCAATGGCGATTTGGCTTCCAACAAATGCGACACCGATAAGCGAATAATCAGCTAAAAGCTGAAACAAACTGGCATTTTTTTCAAAAACCGCACTTTCTTATTTGCCTATTACCTATTCAATGAAATTTATACCCTGCGCGTTTGCTTTTGTTTCTTATAGCCTAGTGTATCAAAGCTGGCCAATATAAAATGCACGACTACCCTGAAATGTTTGTTTTTCGCTTTATTCTCACCCATGCTTTAAAAATGCGAAGCGTTCAGTCAATAAGTCTCAATGTAACTGCACTGCGTTTATTTTGTCACAGTTTTGGATTATTGACTTTGCACACAACCAGAACACGTTCAGTTGTACATTATGTTTTGAACTTCATAAAGCGGTTTTCACGATGTGTCTCGTGAAGTGTTTTTGAATACAACATTCTGAACCAGGAACGTACAGTTCTCGTGCTTTTATGCGTGTGTGCCAACTCTCTCTAGTCGTGTTTCAGCAACCGCATTCTTATAACACAATCTGTTGTGCACAACCTGAGTTGTATGCCCTGTTCAGACCCTGTATGCAAAAATAACATGTTGGCTTTTGCTTTTTGACATAAGCTTTCTGGCTCAATCTACAGTGTATGCGTGCAATTTTAGCATAATCTACGATGCAACAAACATACATTTTCCTTCTTCAGGCCTTGCGCGTGCGTGCGGCAGGCATGCACTGGGCGCATTAGGGTTCCATCAAAAAATAAAAATCTATGTAGCTTTT
>JASANC010002857.1:0-38004 GCA_030248135.1 Theristus sp. LFF4_11 | reverse complement strand
CGGCCGCCGTAGAACGCCGATCGTGGGTCGATTGGTTCTTCAACCCCGACGGTGGTGAAGAACGCGTTCATTTCGGCGTCTTGTTGCAGTTGTTTCTTCAGCTGACACTCCCACATCTCGCAGACTCGGTAGCCGGCTGCTTCGAGTTGTTGCTTGCGTTGCAGCGTTCGTTGGAACGCTGCTTCAGCCGTGAGATCGGATTTTGGCAGGAGGCTGTGACGATTCGGGTAGCACTCTGGACAACCGTGGAACGTGCATCTGAAATGAAAGTTGGTTGCAGCACAAGGAGAGGCACCCTTGAAACTTTGTTAAGTGCACCGACCCGTGAAACTCATAGAGTTGCTGCGGATCAGCTCGACTCTGCCCGTCAACGCGGTAGCTCAGAATGCGCACTTCACCGCCGTTGCGAGCGTGCTGAATGTCCAGACCGTCTTGGTGGCCCAGCCACTTGAGCCACTTGATGGCGATGATGGAATGTTTGTCGTTGCGGCGGTAGCCTCCGTGCGGTGTTATTGCGATCGTGTTGAGCGGCAGGAACCGTTTGCGGTAGATGTGCATGCAAAGGCTGGCGATCGTTGACGCTGACAGGAACGGATCAACGCCATGCTCAGCTTTCACCAGCTCACGGAATTTCAGGCAGCCCTTCATCAGAATCTCGACGTCCATCTTGCAGTATTTCACGATGTCACGCTGGAAGTCGAACTGTGAGTCTTTTTCGTCGTTGTACCAGCGGTAGAACTCGTCACGTTGTTTCGGTTTCATCGTGTCGGGGCCATAGTATGAATCTTCCGGCAGTTTGCCGACGTAGGCCCAATTCTCGCGTTTGTTGAACAGATGCGGAAAGTACCCCTTGGCCGCCGGAAATCCGAAAGCTTTCGGAATCGCAGCCAGGGGCATCGGCATGAAGCACAAACTGTCCAGCATCCAGATCCCTGACGCCTCGATCTTGAGAATCTCGAGCCCACGTGAGATGATCTCCGGTTCAATCGCGTTCTTGTGCAACCAGTTCAGCACAAACTGGCCATCGAAGCCTGCGTAAATCAGTAGAACTGTTGAACTACAATTTCAAGCCAATCAGCGTTTTACTTTTCAAGCCAACCAGTCCAGCGTTTGAACGGAAAACGACCTTGTGCGCAATCACTGGACTGCCTTGATTCTTGGGTGTTTCAATACATTTTCAGGCCAATCAGCGCTTTAGTTTTTAACGTTTGAACTGAAACACACCTTTGAAATTGTGCGCAATCACCAAACTGCCTTTGTTCTTGGGCGACATCAACCACTTCATGAAGTCGTCGAACGAACTGTCACCCATGAACACCAGATCTCGCGGCGTTTGGCAGTTGGTGCACTGTGTGGTCGAATCGACGCACTGGTCGCAGATTTTGGTGGCGCAGACACAGTTGACGACGTGTTGGAATATGTGTCCGTTGTGGTCTTGGCCGACGTTGGTTTCTTGGCTGGTTTCGACGTCGAAGAAGATTATTGGCACGATTGGTTTCTTGTCCCAGATCGGCTTTTCTTCTTTGGCTGGCTGCATGTAGCACAGATGGGTCTTGGCGTCGACGTTTTCCTTGCACCACGGGCACTTGGTCTTTCCGCATTCGTGGCTCTCGCTTTTTCGCACGAGCTTCCCACATTGGCGACAGGCTTGGAATTCGCTGCAGCAGGACGTTTCAATTTTCTGGCGTTTAGAGTCTTTGGCCACGTGTTGCACCGTTGTTTTCTTGTGGTTGTCGTAGCATTGCTGGCTGACGAAATTTCGGTTGCAGTCCGCGCAGTAGACCCAGCTGACGAACGGGCACGGATCTTTCTCGGCGCAATGGATGCATCGGTGTCCACATGAAAAGTGTCGCCGCTTGTTGTTGTACACTTGCTTGCATTCGTCACAGTAGTAGCTTCGATCGAAGAATGTCGGCAGGGAGGTGATGACTGAGAAATGACGGTTGTGGAGCAGCAGGTCCAACGGTGGTCCGGCTCCTTCGTCGTAGACCATGCTCAGCATCGCATCCGAGGACAGCACCCTGATTCTGTAGCCGCGCAGCACCGCGTGTAGCTTTTTCTGAAAGAAGTTAGGTTTGCAGTCGATCGACAATTATAAGCAGCCAGATCCTCTAAACCCCGACCAGTTCTTCCAAGCTGCACGGTCCACGGTGATCGGCCAACCCAGCGTCCTGCATCATTTTCTGGGCCATCTTGCGCTGTTTCGTGCAGCGGTTTTTGTCGCCCATGCTCACGGTTTTCCACAGCGTCATTGCTTCCTTGCTGGAGTCTTTCTCTGCCCGACACTTTGCCAGCACGAGCGCTCTGGCCAGGCACAGCTCGTCGTCGTTGTCGATCTTGATGACACAACTGCCGTGGCCGCTTGCTTTCTTTTCAAGCCACTCGTCAAAATCGCCTCGGAACACACGCGCGTTTTTGCCGCTTCCCGCTGGTCTTTCGGTGCGGGTGAACTGGATTTCGAACTGCTCGTCAACTTTGAACTCCGCCTTTGACTGCTGAGTCTTCTCCACCCAGTTGACGAGGGTCTCACCGTGTAGTTGGTCGCGTTGTCTGCAATAGCGGGAAATGTGGAGAAAACGTACTGAGGCGCTGAAAAATCTGTAAAAAAGACCTAAACGGCACGGTGATTGGAGCGTCCAAAGCTGGGTGTCGCAGCTGAACGCCAACCAGATCACGCTCGTTGGCGCCAACAAACGCACGATCAAGCATGTGATTGAACGCTTGCACCATGAACTCGTGGATGTTGTCGATGTTGTTGACATTGCGAACGCTGGAAATGATTTGCGTGTCACGTTTGGCTGATGTTTCACGTTTAAGAGCGTTTCTAAGACGCTCACCGCACGTTGTACGCCGATCCGGTCGTTTTCCACTGTTTGATGTACTGCTCAAACTGTTGGCCGACGTCTAGATGTTGTTCAACGTCGTAGCCAGCACCGCTTTGCGAGGTGCCACCACCGCCTTGCGGGGGCCAATCATCATTCAGCAATTCTTGCAGGTCTTCTTTGCTTAGCGCTGGGCCTTCAACTGGCCAATCAGTTTCCAATTCGTTCCAGAGAGCTTGGTCCATTTCTAAAATAGATACCACCTAGAGTTTTGAGCAACATATACCCCATTTCTGTAATAGATTCACCAAAACCCCTTGTCCCCCAACAATAACCCTGTCAATTCGTCCACCGCACAGGTTAAAAACTGTGACCTGTGTCCTTACAGGACGAATTCACAGGGCTTGCCTGGCTGCACCGTGATCACAGCATGCACTGGTTCACAGTCACCTGTGACTTCGGTATGAGCATAAGCAGCAAGTGCTTACAGTGCTCACGCCGCCGGGCCAACATGCTGAGAGCATGTGATGGCATGCAACCAAGCAAGCTTGGGACGCCATCTCCGCAAAAGCGGGACCCACCAGTGCACCGCGCTATTCCCCTTACGGGTACTCACGGTCTCACCGACCACTGAAAAAACTGAAAAAATTCAGCGTTATATACCCACTTGTCGTTCGACACGCGGCACGCTGATTGGCTGCACGTTCGCGCGCAAATCTGTCGCGCGACACACAGCATGCTGATTGGTCGAAGCCGAATCAGCCAATCAGTGAACAGATAGTCGGTCGACAATCACTATATAAACCCGACGAAAACGATAAAATTTCATTTCAGATGCTAAAAAAATCAAGTGAGACCGCTGTCGTCGACGTTGTCACCGTCGTTTTATTTTGATCTGATTTGCTCAGTTGAATTTTTGCTCACTTTGTCCCGGTTGTTCATGTTGATCTGATTGAATTTTGTCTCAAGGCGTTTTGTTGAACATTGCATGTTACACTATTTTTTTACGTTTGCTTGTTGTTGTCTGAGTCGCTTGTTCTAATTTGCACAAGTTGTCTGCGTCTGTGTTGCATGTTGTTTGCGGGGTGTGCTTGTCGTAAATAAAGCAGTTTCTTTTTTGTGCACTTTCAGTAATTTATTGGCTCTCCGAAGAAAGCCTATTTTAGCCCTGAAGAGGGCTGATTGGTTAGGGTAAGTGCCTTGAGGGCCCAGCTTTTACTTCAGGTCAGCATCGCGAACCACATGCTTCAGCTTGTTGCACCCACAAGCCACGCGATCGTCCGACTTTGCCAGCAAATGACGATAGAGGCAACACACCTCACTGTCATCATGATCTTCAGTGCACTTGGAACGCTTGCAGGCCCGTGGAAACCACGATTTCACTTCGAGCGGCTCAAGCTGCAAAAATGACTTTTGAACTAAAATGAAAAAAAAAGCAATGCTCAAAACATTGTACCTGCAGCACAACTCGCACAATGTGGCATGGCAGTTTGCGGCGACGGTTTTTTTGAAAGCCGACCGCAAGAGGCATGTGGGCATCCACGAAGATTATGCCCTCCTTGCCCGAAGGCACATATTGGCCACGCAACAGAGTCAGACGCAGCAGGTGTTTTTTGTCGGTGGCGGGGAAAAACTTTCCCTTGCGTTCGGGACCGAGGTTGTGGCGATGCTCATCCAGCATGTGTTTTGTTGTTGCTTCTGTCAGCAGTGCATGTTCGTTGTATTTCGTGAAGAAATACTGATTGTCGTGTGTTTTTGTCGACATTTTGCATGCAGATCACGTTCTGATAATGCATCCAGCGCACGCGCGTTATATAGCAGGCTGTCGCGCGACACGCAGCCCGCTGATTGGCTGCACGTTCGCGCGCTAATCTGTCGCGCGACAGGTCGCACGCTGATTGGCTACACACTACACACGTTGTGTGTATAACGTGTGTAGTGTGTAAAACGTGTGGTGAGCAAAACGTGTGTGTAAAACGAGTGCTGTATAAAATATGTGTAAATATGTGGTGAGGAAAACGTGTCTGAACATGTTCTGACATGCTTGATCGGTAAAAAGCACTACGATGCACCCCAGATCAGTTGCTCGCCAGATCACATCCTATACTTCAGCACTGCATATCTTTCAACACTGCTCGCCAGGCTAACCACCTACACTACTAGGGTTGTTGTGATTGTTGTTGTTATTGTTGTTGTTGTTGTTGTTGTTGTTGTTGTTGTTGTTGTTGTTGTTGTTGTTGTTGTCGTGACTACCAGCACAGTTTGGATTGGCAAACGCGCCAGGACTTAGGCACACTTGCGAGCCTTGTTTGGTCAATCGTGACGGGTTCGGTTGTACGGTCTTCAGCAGGTTCAATTTGTCCCATTCCGGTGTGTTCCAATCGTTCTTGATCAAGCCGCCGGTGTCGCCTTGTACAACAGAAAAATTTATACAGTCGAACTCTAAATTATAGGGAATCAGCTGATTGGTTGGTTGGTGGTCACGTGATGCATGCTTTCTGTGCAGGCGTACTCCGCACCCACAGCAATGGCTGCACAGAAAGCATGCATCACGTGATCACCAACCAACCAATCAGCTGATTCCCTATAATTAACGTCATAAAACCAAATAAAAACAGACGCTTCCAAAGAGGGGCAGTGGCAGCTTTGCGTGGACAAAAAACAAACACCTGAACCCAAGAACAACCAGAAATCCAGGTTATGAAATTTTAAAGCTCAATCCCAATCCCAGAGCCCAGCTTCAGAAAGTCCAAACCCAAACCGAACAACAAGCACAGGTTCCAAAAACCTATGTGGCCTCAGCCCAAGTTTTTACGACGCAGACCAAGGTCCAAAAGTCCCAGTCGAATGTGAAAACCCAAAAGCTCAAGCGCAGGTGTTCAAAGTTCAAACCCAAGCCAAACCTCAGCCAAGTACAGGTCCAAACCCGAGAGCCAGAAAACTCAATCCAAACCCTAACTATCTAGATAAGATCCAAAAAGTTGTTAAACCGTTATATGGAAATATCGAAAACTAATAAACAAAACCCCGAAAAAAAACCGCGCGCCGGAAAAACCTGAGTTCGGATTCAAGCACCAGTAGAACTGGTCCGATTGGCAGTTGTCGCGAAGCCACTTGGCGAACGTGTCCTGCCAGATGCGATCCTTGCTGCCGTGCTCGTATCGGCCGCCCCATTCGCCGACCACCGACGCGCGACCGGTCTGCTGCTCGACGAAACCGAAATGCGTTCGCCAGATTTTGTCCATGTTGCTCGGGAATGACCATTCCTGGCATTATATCCACTGTTTATACAGCAAACTCATCAAAAAAAGTAACGTGATGCGTTTCAATTTTGCGTGTAGCACTGGCAAAACGTGGATTCCGGTGACATTTGGTCAGCGGTAAGTCCCGGAATTACGCTAAACAATCGGGAGCTCGGAAAGACGGTCCCCTATCGGTGAGTTAAAAAACTCTTTTTCGCAATTTTTTTTTAATGTTCTAATTCTAAAGTGACAACACCAAAATTCAGTTAATAGATCAGCTCTTAGACGCTCAAAAAAAACTCGAAAATGATCCAACATATATTGTACCAAAATCAATTCCAAAAAAATTAAAAATTGCAGAAATCATTCATTTGCTCTTTCTTGCATTGTTCGAAATTCTAGAATGCAAATTTTGGCGTGGTATTGAATGAGTTTGAGAACGAACGTTGGCATTTGTTTTGTTCGTGTGGGTGTATAAATACAGTGTAACCTGAATTTAGCACAAATCAATAAAACCTTGAAATACGACTGCATGAATCCATCCGGTCCGTAGACGTGCGGCGAATAGACGACGCGGTCGTTCAAATGGCCGACGTTGATTGGATGCCTGTGAACGCCCTCGAGATTCTCCGCCCAAAAGTGCGCCCAGTTGTTCGGTGTTGCGCTGTCAGCGTTGTTCTGGACGCCCTCCACGAAGAACAGACCATTGTAGTTCGGGAATCTGTGAATTATGGATGGACATAACGGAAACATATGTTCTAAATTCAATTTTCAAACCGTTATTATTCAGTGGTCAGGCAGACGCAAAAATAAAAAAGCCTGGTACTGACTAGATTGTGAGGTTTTAACTTACAGAACAAGGATTGTAACGTTAAAATAGTTTGGGAAAGAGATGCAGGCATCATCGGAAAAAGGTTGAAACCTCGAGTGGGATTCGAACCCACGTCCGTTCTTTTTCCGTACCAGTGCCTTAGACCACTTGACCACCGAGGCCCGTTTTTCCTTAACCCTTATCTCCCTTTTGATGATAGAATAACAAACATCCCGTGCCAAAAACAACACATAAAAACGTAACGTTAAAAGGTACACTTTTGATTGATGTGATTGATGATCTTTTCAGCCGCCTTATTCCAGTCGGTCCATTGATTGTTTTTGCCCCAACTTGCGTCGCCGTGGGGCTCGTTCTTTATGTCAAGCGCGATGATGTTCCATTTTGTCGCGAATCGCCCCAACAAAATGTCCCAACTTTGGTACACCTTCCACTCGGGGTATTCGTTGTCGTACCTGTGCCAAAATGTAAAACCATACAGTCGAACTGTAAAATTATAGGGAATCAGCTGATTCGTTGGTGATTACGGTATGCATACTTCTGTGCAAACCAAACTCCGCCCCCACAGCAATGCCACGCAGAAAGCATGCATATATATGACCAACCAATCAGCTGATTCCCTATAATTTAGAGTTTGGCTGTAGAACATTTTCACTTTGGTCTTGAAAACTTGCGTTAACCGCCCTTAGGACGTCTGCTCAGCAATTTTCTCCAACAATTTTGTTGAGCTGCCACTGGCAGCGGCAGCGGAATTATTCAAGCAATTTTTTGTGTTGAGAGAAATGTTGAGCAGACGTTGTGTTGTGCGTGCATCGAATTGTGACTTTTGTATAAATGGAAGTTGACTCTCTCCGAGTGAGATGATTCACGCAAATTGAGTTCATATCCGCTCTCCGTCGAGATGTTTTTTTCAGTAAAGATTTTAAACGATACACGTGACACAAATCACACTGAAATGAACCGTGCCATCTGGTCGCGATTTCCTTCGAGTTCAATCGATGCTGGTCCAACATCACCATGATGCCCCGGTCGGCGCATTTGTCGATCACCACTTCCATTAGATCCAACGCGCCTAGTTTGCAAATTCGATAGCCGTTTGAGCCGCAGTCAACGTTGGTGTTCGACGGATTCTCGAGAAGCTGAAAACCGGTTTTGTAGACTCTGCTCGCAGTTACTGTATTGTTCGTCCTGTCTATAGTCCATCTGGCTAATATCAACTAGCTTGGTTGGTTGCACACATGTGTGCAGTTGATGCGTGCATTCTGTTCAGGCAAAATCATCGCAATAAAACGACACCGTTTGTGCGTATTTTCTTGTGTGAAGACAATAAAACTGAAGTTTTTTGGAAAAAAGTTGTTCCTGAAGCAAACTCGAAGAGTCGAAGCATTCAACGCTCAAAAGCTGAAACAAATACCGTATTACCCCCATTAAACCCCCCCCCACCATTAATCCCCCCCCACCAATAAACCCCCACCCCCCCCGACCAGTTTCCGAATAATCCCCCCCCCCCACAAATAATCCCCCATGGGGGATTATTGGAGACCTGTTTGAAACACATACCCAGCGAATTCAGTGGCTGGTTGCAGTGAAAATGATGAAATTGTGCTACCAAAGGCCCCAAATGGGTGAGTTAATAGTAATTTCATTACAAAAGGCTGTTATAAAAGGAAATTTCTATGTAGAGTAGAAGTTTCTGCGACTTTCTTGCCTGCCATGCAATGTATTTTTGCTATTTTTCAACAAACCCCCACCCCTAGAATTTTTTGTAAAATAAACCCCCCCCCCACCAATAATCCCCCCCCACCAATAAACCCCCACCCCTAAAAGTCGCTGACGTATTAATCCCCCATGGGGGTTTATTGGGGGTAATACGGTAATCTGGATTGGAACGCATGATGATCAAAACACGCACCAATTTCACAGAAAACGGCAAACGTAGCGTATTGAAATTGTTGTTTTTGAGGAAATCAAGGAACCAATCGATCGACTTCGACCAGGCACCGTGTGGCGCGTTGGTGTCAGTCTCAAAGCCAAACCACGACGTGCCCTTCAGATGGTATGGCTTGCCTGGAAGATTGTCGGTGTACCCTTTTTTGATAAAACTTGTCCGGATAAATTAACGGTGTACCGTATTACCCCCATTAACCCCCCCCCACCAATAAACCCCCCCCACGACAAGTTTCCGAATAATCCCCCCCACAAATAATCCCCCATGGGGGATTATTGGAAACCTGTTTGAAACACATACCCAGCGAATTCAGTGGCTGGTTGCAGTGAAAATGATGAAATTGTGCTACCAAAGGTACCAAATGGATGAGTTAATGGTAATTTCATTGCAAAAGGCTGTTATAAAAGGAAATTTCTGTGTAGAGTAGAAGTTTCTGCGACTTTCTTGCCTGCCATACAAGGTATTTTTGCCATTTTTCAACAAACCCCAGCCTAGAATTTGTTTGTAAATAAACCCCCCCCCCCAATAAACACCCACCCCAAAAGTCGCTGACGTATTGATCCCCCATGGGGGTTTATTGGAGGTAATACGGTATTTCTAGTCCTATATCGCTAAAAACTGACAACTCATTACCATTCACTTTCAACATTCCATCTTCACTTTTCCAAATCAATGGATTGGATGCCGACCAGCAAGTGTTCGCGTTCGCAAACAGAGCTAGACAACTGTTAATCGCAGCAAGAACAAGATAATTTTTAATGAACCGCATTTTTTGACCGTTGTTTCTTTCGGTGTGTTGCTCACAATTTTCCTGAAATTGTAAGTTTTTTATTTTTTATTTTTTGTCTGTCTTTAAGCGCGCTGATGTTTGCCAGAGAAGAGCAATTTCAAAGTGTCTTTACAATGGCTTCCGTTTCAAATTTGGAACTATTTTGAATTTAATGGCAAACATCAAAAGCTGACAAAAACCAACAAGGCAACAGCTGAAAAAGTAACCAATTTCCGCGCTTCTCATTCATAGCTCTGGTTGTCTCATGTATGCATTTTCTCAGTGTTTTTCAAACAATGTTTTTTTTTATTTAAATAGCTGAAGCAATGAAAAATGTTATTCTTGCCGTTTGATCTTAAACTTCGTCCTTCCCCCACGCAACTGTTTTGGTCTCTCGATTGTTTCAAAAAAAATATTCAAAAATGGATCCACCTACGCGCAGAAAAAGAAAAGGGGGATTCATGAAGCAGTACCTACCTACTAACCTAGTGATCGTATGTTTTACACACAGCAGCGCGTCACTAAATACTGATTCATGAATGCCAATTCAATGCAGGTGTTCTTTCAAACATTGATACAGATGCATTTGTTCGTGCAGATATAGAGGCAGATATGCAGAAATTTTTCAGAAACGGCGGCGGTGATGAAAAGCTGCTGAACTTGCCATTTAGGTAGATCCATTATTTGTTTTTGCATTGCAAAAATTACTTGCGTCTTCACGTCACGGTGGTCACGTGCATCAACTGCACTTTTTCTCTGCATGACTTCGCTTGATCGATCGATTTTTTGTCACAGGACACCAATTTTAGAAAACGGAACTTACACACGCACGCGCACTGAATCTTTTCGGCAATTTGCAGCTCGAACTCGAGTGGTATTATTTTGGTAAAATTGGAGCACAATCTGAAAAACTGTCGGACACACACAAAGAAATCTGCATTCATCAGTAACACATAAGAAAAGAGCTGAATACTTTTTTGCACGGAATTCCTCTTTTGGTCCTCACCCCAAACAAATGCTCTCACAGTTCACCTCTCTCTCTCAATTCCTTGAAACTTTTCCCATGAAAGTTGTCCCGACCCCCACTTTGTTGAGTGGAGAATCGTTGAACGCTGGAAAGTGGTGTTTGCGTGAACCTGTCACTGTTGTGGGTGGAACACAGAGCACGTGAAGCAAGAAGGAACGAGCGGGGGATCGGAGCTCGGAGGTGCGAAATTTAGTTTACAAGTGAGGTGATGGATTTCAGCCGATTGTATTGTACATTCGTTCTTCATTGCTGTAAGTTTCGCACGTTTCGCATGCTCTGTAATTCTGCAAAGAAAAGTGAGTGGTCTCAACAAGCATGCTTTATTTTCTTCGGAAAATATCAACAACAGGAGCAGACAAATACCTACAGATATCAGAAGCGAACGGTTTTTTTGGCACGGAGTTTTTGTTTTGTACGGGCATAAACAGTGCAGTGCAGTGGTTTCAATCGTTTTGTTTGCCTTTGTTCAAGCGACGGTTGATTTGAACAAGAAAGATAAGTGAGAAATGTTCTTGAACGTTTTTCAAAACGACACTTTGCACCAGTGAACCATAAATTTAAAACAGACACCGGATGTTTTTTGCACCCCACCGTTCAACCCAGTCAAACTGAAAGAAAACTAGCAAAAACGGAAGCAAACCTGATAAATAATCAAGTTATTTCCATTTTTACTATCCTCACTGCGCTGTTCCAAATTGCTTGGCGGGGCGGGCGGTAGAACAACAACAGTCATTTATCCAACAGAGTTGTGTGAAAAATGGAACGGAGCGGATTCGTAAGTTTGAAAAAATCAAATCTGTATAAAAAATTGAATAAAATTATTTTCTTTATAAACTGAACTGACATTTATTTCAGCTATCGACCTTTCTAACAATTGCGTTTTTCGCAAGCACCAGCATTATCACAGTGCACGGTCGATCTATGGTGGACTGTTCCGGGTTGATGAACGCACTCGCCGACTGTACAGTGGAAAGTTGGAAATACGGAAAAGATTGCTAGCGAGGAACATGTGAGTCTAGCAAAAATAGTTTAGCAACTCTTTGCTATTGGAATTTTGCGGACCACATTATTACATCAACTCAAGCAAGCCAATACACGTTATTTTTATTGTCACACATGAGGTTTTAAAAAACTAATTTTGTCGTTGTAGCCTATCCTAAAAAAATTGCGGTTTTAATGCAAGGATTTGACTGGGCGATGAAAGGGCTGTTTTTTGTTTTTTTTTGGTTTTCAGTTTTGTCATGCGTGACAAAAGTCACGTCTGCGTTAAACCAGGCGGGTTTTGGTTGAAAAGAAAGGTGCTAACATTTTACGAATAACAAGATTTCGTACAAAAATCAACAAATTTCTTTGCAGCTCAACGTGTGCAAACCCAGGATCAATCATATCTGAGCAGCAGGCTTCAGATATTCTAGAAAGCTTTGAGTTCGATTGCGAATATGCGGGAGTTCGACGTTTTATTCTGGTTGCGATTGGAGAAATTCTTCCGAAGCAAATGTTAGTTAGCATGCTAAAAAATACCGTAAAGTCTTGCATATAAGGTTCCTCCCACTTATAAGACCCCATACAAACGCCACAGGCGGGAAACTAAAAAATTGAACTTTTCAATGCAAATTTAGTCGACATCCCATCCTGTTTATAAGGCCCGGACTTCCTAATCTTCGCTTTGTAAGACCTCCTTCCACTTATGTATAAGGTTGTCACACAAAATTCCACTTTTTTCAGAAGGTTTTGATTTTCAAATTTATATTAGGAGATCTTATAAGCGGGGCTTTACGGTAAGTCATCAAAAAACGTCAACATTTTGTTAGGTAATAGTGGTGGATTTAGCAGAGTGGTGTTGAGCGTTTTGTTATTTTTTTTGTAAATTTCAACAGTTGATCTTAGGCAGTGTTGTTCTTCAAATTTCAAACCACAGCATTACATTACGGCAGGTTCGACTCTAGCATGAGCTGTTTTGTCGATTGTACAATATAGTAAATTTTGCGGTAGCCTGTCCTTTTTTTGTTTTGTTTTTTGTAAAAAAGTTATAGCCAGTTTTATGCAGTAGGTCACGTGACACCGGATTAACCAGATTACCAAAAAGAACGAGTTCGAATTAACCAATCAACAATCAGAAACCCCACCACCAGAATCAATCAGAAACAAGTAGGCGAGCGTCTGCACACACGCACTCTGCTATACGCAGTCACGCCCGCACACTCCCAGCACGAATAGGAAAAGCAAAACGGTGCGGGCGAGGCCCAAGCATGAGGCCAAAGTAGGGCATTACACGAACAAAAGCGAAAAACACGGACGTGAAAAAGTGCAGTCCCGTGCAAGTGGATGCGTCAGCTACAGACAACTTCAAACGATTTTAAGCCTTTGAGTTCAAAGTGTTGCTGCACTACATGTGGTTGAATTTTTTTTATGAAAGTGTACCACAGTCAACGGCAAACATTTGGCAGTATTGGACAAAAAAAATTCAGACCAAGTGTTACATTACACAAGGCTCGACTGAGCTGAACATGAAGTGTTTTGCCGACTGTACTAGCAAGTTGTGCTGCAACCTGTACTTTTTTCGGAGCATCGCGTTTCTTTTGTAAAAGAGTAAAATCAGTTTTTTTTTGAGTGCTTCAACAATTATTAGAGTGAGGTGAATTTGAGAATAATACCAGCAAAATTGTTTTCAACTGTTTCGACGAAATCGGCAATCTGCGCCCTGCAATTGGAAGCGGTCCCGATGGCATCGTTGCCATGTGTGGTGCATTTCCAGCAGCGCTGACGGACAAATGCTGTGCCATTAGTCGCAGCGAGTTTGTAATCAGTTCTATGCCAAGTGAAATCAAAGCGTTCCTGGAGCACCAGACTAACCGCAGAAACTCCTAGAAAGTGTTTTACGGTTATTTGCAACATTGGCGACGCGTATTGTTGGCTTTTTCGAGCTTCAAGCTGATTGGTCAGAAGCTTTATCAAAACAATACGCGTTCGCGAGTGACTAACGCTTCCTAGGAGTTTAAACGGCGAGTCTGGTGCGGAGATTTCAATTTCACTTGTAGTTTTTGCACAAAACGTTGACATTAAGTTTGACAAAAAAGTTTTTGACATTTTTTTAGCATTAGAATATGCACTGATGCGTTGGATTCAAGCGTAACGGAGTGTGCCCGTCCGTTAAGACAAAAAATGGAGGAAGATCATTCTTCGCGGCGGCGTCCTCCTTATGCGACAAGCTTGGATGATAGTTTTAATGCTTTGAGTGATCACGTACGTCTGGGTTGCCCAAATGCAAATGACTAATGATTGTTTTGTTAGATTAGATACCAAGATTAGATTAGTTAGGTAGTTCATCTGCAAATAGACACCGGAAGATGCAAAAAAGATTTTAATCTGTTTTACACATCATCAGCCTAATACGGCTTTTTCGATGCACAAACCGCATGATATTTTGAAAGTAGTATATCGTGCAAGCGTCATTTTCAGAATGGGAATTCTGTTTTTTATAAAATATCGCAGTTTTTGCTTTGTGTCGCACGCACCGGACTTTGTATCTTCACTGAGAAACAGTCGTTGGATTTTTGTTCTATGTGGTGCTTTTTTATTTTAACATTAAAAAATGAGATAGACATCGATCCACGACACGTACACATATGGAATGATCGGCTTCCTCATAAAAATGATGAAACCTCAGCTGATTTCATAATACCTAATCAGGGTGGGCCATCCGTCGTGAGACCAACGTCAAAGTTCGTACTGGGTGTCGCAATTCTGTGCTGAGAAAAGTCGTGAACGCCAAGTGTGCACCAAAAACTGTTCCTAAAACCGTGAGCCCGTTCAGAAACACAGTAGCACAGCCATTTTTTTATTTCTATTTTGAAAAGAAATGAGTTTTTCAAGAAAAGTGGCGCATTCTACGTATTTTACGTCGGTGCCACACACGGCACATTGGACATTTCAAGCCACGATGCCACTGAAAGCTTAAGAGTTTGCCATTTCAAAAGTTTTGACTTGGAGTTTTTTTCTGTTTTGTTTTTTTCAGAGCGGCACTTTGTACCAGTGAGCCATAATTTTTAAACAGACGCCGGATGTTTTTTTGACATTCTACCGTTCAACCGATTCAATTGAAAAAAAACAAGCAAAAACGGAAACAAACCTGATAAATAAATCAAGCCATTTCCTGTTTTTGCCATCTTCACGGCGCTATTCCGTTGCTTGGCGGCAGAACAACAACAGTCATTATTCAACACAGTTGTGAGAAAAATGGAAACGAGCGCATTCGTAAGTTTAAAAAAAAATTTAAATCTGTGTTAAAAATTTTTAATGAAATTACTTTTCAGTCTATCATGACATTTATTTCAGCTATCGACCTTCCTAACAATTGCGTTTTTCGCACGCACCAGCATTATCACAGTGCACGGTCGATCAACGGCGGACTGTTCCTGGTATGTAACCGCGTGGGCGGACTGCAAATTGGAAAGTTGGAAATTCGGACAAGACTGCTTGGCGAGGAACATGTGAGTCGAACAAAAAACGACATCGAACATTTCTTAAGTTTTTTTTCTTTTTTTTTCTGCATGTACGCGTACATAGTGGTGGATGAAGGACTACAGGGTGTTGTCAGTACATAGTGGTGGATGAAGGACTACAGGGTGTTGTCAGTACATAGTGGTGGATGAAGGACTACAGGGTGTTGTCAGTACATAGTGGTGGATGAAGGACTACAGGGTGTTGTCAGTACATAGTGGTGGATGAAGGACTACAGGGTGTTGTCAGTAAAACGTTTTTAGTGTCGCACATGGGGTTGTTGCTTTTGTCGTTGTATGCTTTCCGAAAAAAAACAACAACTGTGGTTTTAATGCAGGGATTTGACCAAGTGGAAAAAAATCTGTCTTATTTATTTTGTTTTTTGAAAAATCTGTCGGTGAAATACTTTTGTTACGGCATAAGTCGGGTCTGCGTTAAACCAGCTGGGGTTTCGGCTGAAAAAAGGTGCATAACATTAAAAAGTATTTGAAAAATAAAAAAATTCCAGCTCCACGTGTGCGAACGCAACTTCAATGATAGCTGAGCATCAGGTTTCAGAAATGCTTGAAAGCGTCGAAATTGATTGTGAAGATCCGGGAATTCAACGTTTACTGCTGGCTGTGATGCAAGAAATACTACCGAAAACGTTGTTAGTTCCATTCCGTGAATGAAATACTTTAAAAATAGGTAGTTCAACATTGTTTAAGGTGTTGTGCACACTGCACAGCAAAATCGGATAATTCTTATATAAAGCTAACCAGTCGTCTTGCTAATCACAAATTTCAGATTATCAGAATAGAGTGAGGTGAATTTGAGGATAACACCACCACATTTCAGCTGTTACGACGAGATCGACAATCTGTACGATGCAATCAGAAATGGCGGTCACGACGGCATTGTTGCCATGTGTGGTGCATTTCCAGCAGCGCTGACGGACAAATGCTGTGTCATTAGTCGCAGCGAGTTTGTTTCAACCGTCAATTTTACGTCAAAAAAACCAGCGGGCGTTTTTCCAATTACAAAAAGCACGCCAGCCTTCTGGCGTTTTTAACGCCTAACAAAACACCAGATTTACTACAGTGAAGGCAAAGACATTTCGAAAAGCGCTTCATAGTTGGCACACGAACAATCTTGTTTCAACGGTATAGTGGCAATTCATACACGCTTTAAAAGGTCTAAATATTTCATATATCAAATCGTTTATGTTTTCAGCATCACAAGGTGCCATGCTGTGCTTCGCCACGCTACACGAGGGTGTGGCCATTCGTACAAACAAAAAAGAAGGCAAATGATGCGGGCAGATCCTTGGCGGACTCCACCATCGTATTATGATGATACTTTCGATGGCTTGGGTACTCCCGAACGTGTGAAGTGCCCAAATCAAAATTGATCTATTGATTGACAAAAACGATACCCCTCCCTATCGATGATTCATCTATGATACAAAGTGTGTTACACATCGGCAGAGATACAGAAATAGAGTATTTTTAGACGCACAAATCGCATGCGATATTTTTAAAGTAGGTCTGTACAGGATGGGCCAAAAAAGTGCAAATTTAAAATGGCTCGTATTTGTCACCAGTATGAGATATTGATCCGAAATTTGGAACACTTACAAAATTTTTCAACTTTGTCAAAACAACAAATGTTTCAGTAATACCACAGTGTGGTTGGGACTAATGACTGAAGGTTGACGTTGTAGTTTTCACGAGAAAGCAAATTTCCAACGAGATTGTTCCACGATACAGAGGGTCGCGAGACGAGACGAGACAGCCAAAAATCGCGCTAGACGAGACACATCTCGCGGAAACCCTACATACAACACTACAAAACAGCACAGAACATGGAAACAAAAAGTGAAGTACGGTACTTTCTAAACTTTTTATTTTTTACCGTATATCACGGTTTACCGCCCGTATTGCCCGTTGGATTTTTTAAAAATGACCAAACCGTACCGAAACCGTACCGTTGAATTTTTCATACTCACCATTTCGTACCGAAACCATGAAAAAAACATTGCGTCTCAAAACCGTTACCGTACCGTGGCAAAAAAGGCCGACTCTATTCCAACTTTGTTTCAGCTCAATAACTTTCACTGGTGGCGAATGCGAGCCATTTTAAATTTGCACTTTTTGGCCCACCCTGTATGTCGTGTATACTTATTAAGCGTGTCCCCATTACTTGGTTGATTTCATACCGAAATTGCAAAAGTTAAAAATAAAAAGAACAGGTTTCTCAAAGAGTACCAGTAAACCATAAATTATCAACAGAGAACAGACATCTGCCGGGTGTTTTGCATTTTCTCATTCTACCTAGTCCATTGAAAAAAACAAACAAACAAAACAGGACAAAATAATTAATCTAAAGACTTCAATTTTCTTGACTCATTCATTGAAAATTAATTGCAGAAAACTGTTTTTTTCAATATTTTGAACGGTCTGACTGCACTTTCTACAACAAACACTGCAACACCAACAAGATGCATCGCAATAAGACCAA
The DNA here is from genome assembly GCA_030248135.1 of Theristus sp. LFF4_11. NCBI lineage: Eukaryota > Metazoa > Nematoda > Chromadorea > Monhysterida > Xyalidae > Theristus > Theristus sp. LFF4_11. The sequence goes on along the minus strand of JASANC010002857.1, from coordinate 20,368 downwards.
CAGTCAGCCAACCTACCGATCGCACTCCAATCGGCTGCACGCTTGTGTTCGTGCGTTTTTTCTGCTCACAGCTTTCACGGCGATTATTACGGTCAACGGTCAAGGCGCGTTGCACACTCCGGTGCATGTAACGCCGTTCAATCATCTGCAACGTGTTCCGGTGTTGTATGATCGCTTCATCTAGCAGACGAATCCAGCGAGCGGGCGTGTATCGGCTGAACATCAAACCGAACGGCTGTGTGCCGAACTCTGGCAACTCGATCGCCTCCAAACAGTAAACCGTTTCGTAGTGGTAAACTTCCGATGCCAACGGCACCGGCGAATAAAACAAACGGTTGTCAGTGTTTAGGATGTCGGCAGTTTTTCTTCTTTCTGCGAACACGCCGAACTGTAGCTCGAGCGGTGGGTTTGCGCGCATGGACGCTCGAAATGCCGGCAGATGTGCAAACATGGTGTTGTACCTGGTAAACACAATGGAGATGAAACAATTCATCATGTTAAAATTCTCTACGACTTTAGCCCTTACCAGTCCATTTGCTCAACAAGATCAGTGTTCAGCAGCAACCTCATTCGACCCTTCGTCACGACGGCTAGCATTTCATCATAGTTCCGGAACGGTCTATGGTCATCCACCAAAAGCAGACGAGCCAGAAGCGTGTTACTATAGATGGCCAGAAACATGGCAATCGCCAGTTTGTGCACGATGTTCCATATGCCGATTGACCAGTTTAGTTGAGACACTCCTCGGATATTTTTGTCAGCGTTATGCTTTTCGAGCTTCTTGCGAAATTTGTAGATCACGTAGATCAACACACAAATCAACCAGACATTCATGGTGTACATCTCATGATAACTATGAACACAGCCAATTTTGCTGTCTGAAAATATAAAAACAAAAAAATGTCAACTTCTGCCACGCGGCACGACAAAACACCACAGAGTTTATTCAGATCATTTCATTCTCGAAAGCGTTGCAATTTTTACGCAATTATGTACGGGCTTACATTTCAATCTTACCATATGCGTAAAGTGCAACTCTGGAAAAACCACTTCCAGCAGGTGATGTGGTTGTGAATTGGTTCCCGTCGGCCAATCGTTGGTTCGACGCGTACCACTCCGAGAAGACAGTGTCCACCTTTGCGCTGTCCAGTAGATCGTACGCAACTTCATAATCTGACAGATTGGCATTGGTGGTCAGTCGAAATGGAACTGCCTCAAACGACAAACCGGTGGCGCTGGAAAGGAATCGCGCCTGTTCGGCGGAAACGCCCGGATACGGGCAGCTGCTTGTTACGGTGAAATTTGTTGCAAACGCGCACACATCAGCTGTGCCCGGCCAAAACGTCAATCGTAGCGGCCTCTCACGACTGTCGCTCTGATTGGGCGACGTCATCTTATAACTTTGAGCGACTGGAGCGACTGAAGATGTTTTAGCCGTGCGTTGAAAAAATCGTCAAGTTTTTGTTTCAATTTTTCAAAGTGTTTTCAGAAATAGGTGACATGTATAATGTTGACAGTTGACAACTGTCAAACAAACAGCAGAGTTTTCTGTTTGTCTAGAGCACGCTTTGTTCGTCGACTTCCAGTCAGCGAGCCTATTCATGCGAGTTTTTGTTTTGTTTGTTCTTGCCATGCAGACGTAACCGTTCGCTTTAAAAACAATTTTCCCCCATTTATCCAATTTTAATCAGCGAGCAAAATTCTTGCAAACACATGTTTCATCAAAGCAGAAATTTCAAATTCACAAAATGTTATTTTTGGGTATCCCAAAGGCTTTTTGAAACGTGCGGAAAACACCAAAAAGAAAGATTATACAGGGTGGGCCAAAAAAAGGTTCCAATTCTAAACTGCTCTCAGTGGCGTGTGCTAAGGTGTTTAGAGCTAAAAATTGGTATCGTGGCCAAAGTTCGATTTTACATTGGTTTTTTACTTTTTCTTTTTACCGGAAAGTTACAGCTGTAATAGAACACACAATACAGAAAAACTAGAAAAAGGGCAACCAGCAACACATGACTTTTGCTTGTGAAAAAGCGATATCCAGAATTAATTATGTGGGAAGTTTATGGTTTAAGAGAAAGCAGGGATTTGTTATCGCGTGTGTCGACACTCCCACAAAAGAAAGGTTTGGATTATTAGATTAGACCAAGTGATTTAGATTTGGATTTGAGTAGTGCTGTGAAAAACATTCAGTTATATTTTGGTTTGAATTTAGGAAGCAATGCAGATATGATGCCAGGAATCAAGGGCAACATTGCAACCGTGATGAAAAATAACCCAATCACCAGTATTACTACTAATACTCCACTCAACCACTGTCCAGACAGAATTGCGGATAAGAATCCGAAGTCCAATGATTCAATGTCCAGCCCAGTTGTATTCAGCCTTGTTGATACAATATTGGAGATGTTGCCCAGTCTTTCTTTCTTGATGTACGCAAGAGTTCCTTGCAGATGAAATGTTGTTGAACCGGCTGGACATGTTACGACACACTTTTCATCAACGTACGCCTTTGTGAATTGCATCGTTGTGGTTGCGTGGACGCCCTCTGCTTTGCACACGGTTGAAAATGCCCCTTCTCCACATACAACATGAGCCAGGCTAGTGCCGAAGTCAGTGGTGCACTTGTAAGACAACTTTGCGCCGGTTAGACATGCGTAGCAACCAGAGAAGTGTTGCGGCTTGATGGTGCAGATGTTTTTGTCAATGCGGGTGCTTAACCGAAAGCCTTGCAGTTCAACTTGGAGATCTACGGCTGCTATGGATTTGTATTCTGCTAACAACTTGGTTCCTTGTCCGGTGATGGAAATTCCTTGCGTATGTAGGGGAATTATATAATCTGTTCTTGTAAATAGAGTTTCCACCTTCATGTCAGTGCAGTCGCAGTAGACGTGCTCATCTCTTATTTGACAATCACACGAATCCTTTGGAAGATAACATGCAAATTTTGATGCCTTGTCCCGAGTAGCACATTGCAGTTCACCAAGCGTGCCGGAAATCGGTTGACCTGTAGCGGAGGCCTTCACCATTACAGTTCGTGTACCATCAGTTAAGAACGAACTGCCAAGAATCGGTACAGGTGGGGCAGAAACTGAGGAAACAGTTAGTTTCATATTTTGCCAAGTGGTGGCGACGCCGGGGCGCAAACGCAGTTTATGTGTTGCAGTTTTGTTGTTGGTGACCAGACGAGCTGTGGCTTGAATGACGTACACCCATGTTGGACATTTGAATATTTCAAATACTGTTGGTGACGTGGGCTTTGCATAGGTGCGATAGAAGAAACATGCGGAGGTGCAAAAAAAGCAGTTGCACCCACTACAGCCGCAACTGGACTCGCATTTGGTAAATCCTATGTGATCATTTGCTTCGCCGTCTAATTCTTTGACCTTTGACGAGGCGGTGATGGCGTTGCATTTGTTTCCAGAGCATGATCCTTGTGTTGGACAGCGTTTGATGCCTTTCACCTTCATTTCATAACTGCGTGTGTAGTACTCACTAACGTATTGACATTCCAGAGCAATTTTGTCAACAGTCAACGTTAGTGTGCCAATCGGTTCTGAATTCGGATCTTTCACAAGTAAGCAGCTGTCTTGTCCCATTGGTGATAAGCTTAGTCGGGTGACTTCGTTCAGTACACAATCGGTTTTGCCATTTTTCGGTGTTGTGCATACAGAACGTTCGGCAGTCAGAGTGGTGACTTCAGTACAGGCGTGTGTGCTAACCGTAGTGAAAAGCAGAATCAGGATGACAGTTAGCACTTGTACCTTTCGACTCGGATTCAGCAGAGAACGGTAAGAAAACTTGTTTTGCCCATCGGTGTGTAATTGAAGATTGTTGTCAGTTGACGTTGATGTCGTTTCTGGTGTTTCTTGGTTGATTTTCGTGTACACAGGCAGGTACTGTTCTTCATACGTTTTTCTTTTGGCAACACGACATAATCGATAGATTGCTGCACAGCAGGTGTAAGTGAAAAATGATGATAGATACAGCGTCTTGAACAGCATCTTAGCTAGTTTCAGCAGTACGTAGAGTGAGATGGACGCAAAATAGAGGAATATAAACATTGTGATCAGTGCGAATCGTGGAGTACACTGTGGATTGAACATTCGAATGGTGCAGAAGTAACAAGGTATCGCCTCACAGAATGGTTCAGCAGGACACTGTTTGCCGAAGTCCTTTATAAGCACGCCATTTGACCAGATTTTGACGCTAACATCGTGTGCAGAAAGGGAAATGTCAGTTGGAAACATGACTGTGGCTGATTCAGAAGGGTGACTCACCGTATAGCAATATGGAGCCGTACAAACTTCAAGCATTCCAGTTTTCGGTGGCAAGGTTATTTCCACGCCGCTTGTGATACAGTTTATGTTGCACATGACACATGTTGAACTTTCCGGTGGCACATCTTTTGCTTCGTAGTAGCGGACTGGTAGGGTTCCCCATGCTGTTATTGGTATCTTGCCTTCTTCTGATACGTAGTAGGCGACTTCATTTCTTCGGTAGTAGCAGAAACGAGTACCGGTGGGGGCGCAATCGTGTGACTTGCAAAACAGCGATGTTCCAGTTTGTACGCCGTTTCCAATGCAATCATACTCGATCTTGTCTGAATCGGTACGTTGAACCTGAAGATTCTTGACGTAAAATGTCGAACCATTGTAGAGTTGTATCTGGTTGAACATGGAATGGCTGGGTTCTGAAGAGCAGCTTTCATCTGGAGTGAAGGAACAAACGTTGGGTTTTGATGATTCTAGGATTTCGTCACTGTTGACTGGTACTTTTGGAGTTTGTCCGCGATGATGTGTACACTTTTCGGCCCATGCAGGACAAGAGCATCGAGGTTTGCAGTAGCCTAGACCGTTCAGATGACCGATAGCACAATGTTTCTCTGACCAGCAAATGTTGTCGTTTGGTTGACGATATAGAACGATGCCTGTTGAAACGCAACCTTCAGATGCAATCGGCTTCAGCTTGGCTGTTGCTGGACAGTTGCCAGGGTTTGTTTCTGATTGGTGTTTGTTTTTCTTTGTTAGGACTGTAGGCATGGATGAAAGCAGTCCGATAACGAATATTGTTTGGATGAAGGCAGTCTTCTTCACCATTGATCTCGTTACTCGTTTTTGAGTGGGAGCCGGATGCTTCTCCGGGGTTTCCGGTTTACTAGATTCATTGTTTCCTGGAGTTTCCATTGGAGTTTCCAGTGGGTACAGCAAATTGATGGGGCGACTGAGAATCTTTCGATTTGGTAAAATAACTTCAACAGACCGGACTTGTTGATCAGTACTCGGAAGCAGTCGATAGATGCGAGCAATTTTCCATGATCCACGTGGTAACGTTTCTTCTTTCAAGAGCACTACTTCCCCAACCTTTGGTTCTTTGTCAGACTTGATTCTTGGTTGACGGTGTTGCTTTTGGTCGCGTTCTCGCAGATTGGTCAGGTATTCATCTGACCACAGTTGCCAAAATTTGTCGAGGTGAATTTGACTCGTTTTCCAATATTCTTGCAGTTTGTCAGAAGCAGTTTTGTTCGGCAAATAATCGGGGTCATCGTTTTCAAATTCTTCGAAGGCAACTGTGCCTGTTTGACCATGTGGGATTAGAAAATCAACGGGTCGAATGATTTGACTATCGCGATCGGATGTCATTGGTGTGAGCGGTCGAGCGTTGATTACTGCTTCAACTTCAGTGATGTATGTTTGCATTTCATCGCAATTTAGCATTTTTCTTCCGACTGCTTTTTTGAAGCATGATTTGGTTATGCCAATCAACCGTTCGTAAAAGCCACCTTGCCATGGTGCGAATGCAGTTATAAAGTGCCATTGAATTTTCTTGTCTGAACAGTAGGTCAGAACAGTGGGATCTTGTGTGACTGATGAAAAGGTACTGTTCAGTGTTTTTTCTGTAAGTTGGAAAGTTGGCGCATTGTCAGAGATGATTTTTGATGGTTTACCACGACGTGAGATGAAACGACGTAGCCCATTGAGAAATTTGCTTGCTGACAAATCGTAAATCAACTCCAAATGGATTGCTCGTGTAACGAGACACGTGAAGAGACAGATCCACACTTTGACGTGGTCCTTGACATGATTCATCAAAAGGGGGCCCAGGTAGTCCAAACCTGTGTATTGAAACGGTGTGGCACGTTGTACACGTTCGGCTGGAAAGGGAGGAATTGGTGGTAGTTGATAGGAGCCACCAGCACAGCGAATGCAGACACGGCATTTTTTCAGGATTTTCTGTACTTCTGAACGAGCTTTGGGAAGCCAAAATCGCTGTCGCAGTAGTGTGACCGTTTGTTGTACACCAGCATGACAGGCGTTTTCATGTTCTTGACGAATGATTAGTTCGGTCAAAGGTGTTTGACGAGGCAGAAGAATTGGCGATTTGGTTTCCGGGGGTAGGTGTGATTGGTGAAGACGACCTGATGAACGAACAAGACCATTTTCATCCAAGTACAGTCGCAGTTGATCTTTCATGCTGTTTTTCTTGTTGTGTTGAATTGCTTCAAACAAGTCGCAGTAGGCTTTTCTTTGTGATTGTTTCAACAAATAGCGTTCTGCAGTTTCGATTTCTTTGATGGTGATTGCAGCTTGTGGTTTAAATGATTTGAAAATTGCACTGATGTTAGCATGACGATCAGTGATACTCGCTGGTAATTTGTTCCAGACGACGGTGTTCAGAAATCGGAAACAATAGACCACCGAATGAATCAACCGTGTATAGTTTGAAAAGCGAGTGATGTCAATAAGCGGTTCTTCATTTTGATCCACGTGTTTGAATGTACACACTGCAACGTTGGTGGCGTCTTCACTTTCTTCTTTCGTTTCTTTTTGCACTTCAGCCAAAACTTCCGGTGTAATGGGTGGTAGGTTTCCAGTTGGCCAATCATCATTTGAAAGCCATGGTGGGCCCTCCCACCACAACGTTGAGTTGCGAAGTTCTGGAGTCGTGATTCCGCGAGTTAGCAAATCAGCCGGATTGTCTTTTGTCGGTATGTAGCGGTAGGTGACATTATTGTCCCTTGTGATTTCGGTTAGACGATTTCGAACGAATACCGCCGTTTTCTTTTGATTTTTCAGCCAATGTAGACAAACTTCAGAGTCAGTCCATAAGTTTCGGTTGTCGATTGGCAGTCGTAGTTGTTCTTCAACAAAGCGGAGAGCCCGTGAGGCAATTGTGACTGCGAGTAGTTCAAGTCGAGGCAGAGTCAGACCTTGCATAGGCGCAACACGACTTTTTGCGAAGATAAGACTTGAACATACGGTAGTGTTAGATTTGGAAACCAGGTAAATGACTGTTCCGTACGCACGTTGTGACGCGTCGGCGAACGCATGTAAGCTGAGTGTCGCATTGTCAAGTGAAGATGAATGCCCGGAATAGCGTGGGATAGAAATGTCTGACAGCATTTCGAAATTCTTCATGATTTCGTGCCACGTTTCAGAAAGTTGCTGAGACAATGTGGTATCCCAGTCCAATTTTTGTTGCCACAAATCTTGTATGAATATGCGTCCTTTGATGGTCACTGGTGATGTGAAACCAAGAGGATCGTACAAACTGGCCACAGACTTGAGTGCGATGCGTTTTGTGAGCAATAGCTTATCATCAACTTTGATCATTGGCGTTGTGACTCGTAATGTATCAGATGTACGGTGCCATTTTAGGCCAAGCACTTTTATGGTTTCGGATTTTTCACGATCTTCAACAGGAACAAAGTCAAGGTCGACGTTGGAGGCCCATTCGCGTAGATTCATGCCGGCTTTGGAAAATAGTGGCTTGCTTTCGGCGTAAATTTGTTGCAATTCAGTTGCATTGTTCAAGCTGAGTACCATATTGTCAACGTACAGGTTGTCTCGGATTTTCATGCTGATGTCTGTGTTTACCAATGTCAGGTGATGCTTCACTGTCAATCCAAGCAGTGCCGGACTGCATATAACGCCAAAAGGAACACGTGCAAATCGGAATGTGACGATGTTGTTTTTATCATGTAGTGGAGCATTGATGTCCTTGTACCAAAGAAAGCGTGTGCAGTCGCGATCAGAAACATGTAGACCAATCATCAAAAATGCTTTTTCAAGATCAGCTGTGCATGCGTATGGACGAAGCATGAAGCGCATAAGCAGGCCACAGAGGTCAGCCAGAATGACAGGTCCACGAAATAGACAGTCGTTGAGACTCAATGCAGATGCGTTGATGCGTGCAGATGCGTCAAACACAACTCGGACTTTTGTTGTTGTTTTGTCTGGACGAACAACTGGATGATGCGGCAGATAATGTTGTTGTCTTCCGATTTGTGTTTGCGAGGTGACAGTTTCAATGACGCCTAGTTTGAGTTGGTTTTGGATGACTTCGTCGTATTGTTTCAGCAAATTGGTGTCTGCTTCAAGACGTTTTGATTGTGAACGAAGTCGACCTTTTGCAAGCCAATAGTTTGTTGGGAGCGGTAATTTTTCACTCTTCCACAGGAAACTGGTGTAGTAACGGCCATCTTTGAACGTGATGTGATCGTTAAAGTATTGAGTTGCCAGTTCATCATCTGTGTTTGTGGCATTGTCCCGAATTCCGATTGACTCCAACGACCAGAAATCTTCAATGTTTGGTGTCATCAGCAGTGGATTATCAGCTGCGGAGTGTTGGTGAATAGAGGGAAATTGTTCATTGAATTCGGTGTGACAGAACATCGCATAATCGTTCTTGAATTTCTTCATGTCGTTAAAATTGGATGCACCAGTTAGGAGAGAACCGAATTGTGTTGAGACGAGAAACAAGCCAGACGGAAGTTTCTGTAGCTTGGACGGATCGATCAAAGACCAACATTGTTGCGTACCAATCAAAATGTCAGGTTGTATGCCGATTGGCGAATCCAAACTTTTGTGCGGTGTATTCAAGTTGTCGATGCTTCTCAGAACATCCTGATCTTCTTTTTGGACAGCGTCGATGACAATCGTGTTGGTGATTATCGGAACAACGTTGGCATGTATGTCGAAAGTTGTACCACCTTGTAGTTGTAAAGTCAATGAAACGCGGTGACTTTTGATGTATTGATATTCTTTTGATCCGAACGTATAAACGGTGAGATGGTCGATGTCAATGGAACGTAAATTCAGTTTCTTGGCAAATTTTTCAGTCACAAACGTTCGCTGGGAGCCGGGATCAATGAAGACGTGGGCGTATTGCGACGCGTACTGCGTTTGAACTTGATCTGGTTGGAACACCAGTACGACGGCAATCATCAGCATTGCTGTTGCGCAAGAGTTGACGGCAAATTGCGATGTGCTGGCGTAACGATAACTGTTTACGTGTTTTGTAGTTTCTTCATCACGCTGATCCGAGTGCTTTTCGACAGATTCGGAAGTTGTATCGATAGTTGCGCCAGCAATTACACCGCTAGTAGGTTGACGACCACGTGCTGGACCTTGTGCGCGAGCCTCATTGAATTGCTGCGGGCAAAGTGCACGGCAATGTTCGCCCCAGGTTTTGCAGTAATAACACATGCGGTTGTTGGCTGGACACTGCGTTACGAAATGACCTTCGCGCATGCATTTGAAACAACGTTTTAAACTTGCCAGTCGCGCGCGTCGTGTGCGAACATTAGAATATTTTCTGCATTCGTCGCTGTAGTGCTGACCATCGCAAAATGCGCAGGGACTTCTCGGCCGATTTGGTGTGTTTGCTTGTTGATTCTTATTCTGTTTCGGTTTGTTTTGGCTCTTCGGAGTTTGAACAGCAAGCGAAGAAGTTGAATGCTGCGGTATTGGTGGATTGTTAGCCTGAAACACACTTTTCTGTTGCTTCTGTGGTCTGCTACCGACAGTGTTTTGCACGTTGCTTCGAGGCTGATCTTCCTTGATGCGTTCCAGCTTTTCTTTCAGAATTATGATTTCCCAAACTGCGTCTCGCAGGGTTTCTACAGTCCAGGGCGTGGTTGACGTTGCTTTTCGACGCTCGAGGTCAGCAATGACACCCACTGGAAATTTTCCAAGCAGCATGTGGATGAGGGAAGGATGATGCACGTCTTCACCCAAAGCGCTCAATTGTCCGAGGCAGTTGTCAACCACGTCAATTGTTGTGCGTAGACTTTTGGCATCGTTGGACGGAACTTTGATGTTTCGTAGTTTCGCGTACAACGTTTCTTTGATGATTGACAAGTCGCCATAGCGTTTTTGCAGTCGTTGCACAGCGATGTCATAGTTGTCGCCTGTTATGGCTAGACCAGCAATTGAATTAGCAGCATCGTCCTTGAGAGCAGAGACGAGAAAATGGAATTTGATGACACGGTCAAGCGGTCGGTCGTGCACACTAGCGCAGAACAAGTCCCAAAACGATTTGAATTGCAGCATGTCGCCGGAAAATTGTGGTGGGTTTAGATTCGGAAGGCGCACGAAATTGTACGTGTCGATCGAAGCAGCAATCGGTGCGGCTGTTTGTGCGGCATTCAGCGCCGCTGTGGGTGCGGCATTCAGCGCCGCTGCGGGTGCGGCATTCAGCGCCGCTGCGGGTGCGGCATTCAGCGCCGCTGCGGGTGCGGCATTCGGGGCCGCTGCGGGTGCGGCATTCAGCGCCGCTGCGGGTGCGGCATTCGGCGCCGCTGCGGGTGCGGCATTCGGGGCCGCGTGTAATACAGCAATCGGTGCTGCGGGTGGCGTAGCAATTAGCGCTGCCGGTTGTGTAGCCATTGCAGGCGTGGGAGGCGGTGCGACATTTGTTTCTGTTGTTGACGTGCGCAATTGTTTCAGCTCGTCATTGACTTCGTAGTTGATGGTCTCAAGTTGGACGATTAGAGCTTCGGCTTTCTCGAGTGTTGGTTCGAAACCGTCATCTGCTTCGCCCTCTGCGAAATGACGGTACAATTTGAGTTCATCTTCTTTCTCATCACCTGACAGTGTTTCGATGTGTGTGAGCCAGTCGTGTCGATAGTTGACTAGTTGATCGATTGTACGCTGAATCCTGGTCTTCTCATAGAAACAGTTATTTTTGATGAGTTTCAAAGTGTCTTGAGTAGCGTCATCGGGAATTTCGAACGACGGCAGTTCATGAATGTACTTCTTTAGTCTGGCTGTTGCGGGACCAATTAGTTGGCGTAAAGGACCGGACATTTCGACGGTTCGGGAAGTGGGGAAGGATAACTTCTGGTGTGGCACAGCAGGAATTTACAGAAGTTACATCGGCGTCGGCGATAAGGGAGGAACTCCTGGTCTGGTACAGACGTGTACTTCACAGGGTGCTCCTTTGGGGAGGGAAGAGGGGGGTAGGAACTCCTGGTCTGGTACAGAAGTGTACTTCACAGGGTGCTCCTTTGGGGAGGGGGGGGGGTAGGAACTCCTGGTCTGGTACAGAACTGTACTTCACAGGGTGCTCCTTTTGGGGCAGTGGAAGACGATAACACGCGGGAGTCGATTTGAATGTGGAGATTTGTTGACGTGGCTTCGGGATAATTGATTGTTATTGATTCAAATCATCAGCAGGTTCAGATACAACGTTGTCGCCATATCGTGGCCAAAGTTCGATTTTACATTGGTTTTTTACTTTTTCTTTTTACCGGAAAGTTACAGCTGTAATAGAACACACAATACAGAAAAACTAGAAAAAGGGCAACCAGCAACACATGACTTTTGCTTGTGAAAAAGCGATATCCAGAATTAATTATGTGGGAAGTTTATGGTTTAAGAGAAAGCAGGGATTTGTTATCGCGTGTGTCGACAATTGGAATGGCGTGTGCTAAGGTGTTTAGAGCTAAAAATTGGAACACTATTAGAAAACGTTTGGAGGTTTTTCTGACCAAATTTTTGTTACTGTATGTTGCCCGTATCACTCACTACAGCAGAATATTTGAAAAACATGAAAAATCGACAAATGTGGTGAAATATAGGTTAGTTTAGATGTAGCAAGAACCTCATGGCTTAAAATTTGGAACACTGTTGGAACACTTTGAGAGGTTTTTTGTGATCAAAATTTTTTTGGTTTGCACGTTTATTTTATTTTAAGTTTATTTTACAGTGTAATTTTAAAAAAATAGCGATTTTTGACGAAAAAACAACGTTCACCCATAATCTCACTGTTTATCATTGCTCATACCGACTTGCGAACTGATGTATCGCCACGCGGGGGAAAACTGAATTTTGTGCAAAATTGCCGAACCACTGTAGATAACTTATTCGCATGTTCCCACCAATTGGCAGACCAGACTCGCTTCTCTGCCGTCCACTTAACCATGATGGCAGCAACGACTGAAAATGGAATTGCATCTTTCACTGCAGAAAACAACCAGTCTGCTATGATGAAAAATATGAGTGACAAATTGTGTGAATTGAAAAAGAAAAAAAACAGTTTGCATCTGGAAAGATAAATTCGCATCTGCTCTGGGCTGAACCGCTCACGCACGCTCAGACTCGAAGTGAAACATCAGGTTGATCAAACACTGTTCAAATGCAATTCAGCATTCAGCATCTCCAAACTATCTAGATACTGTATGTGCGTATTGTTTTTTTCATCTTTTTTTGTGTTGTGACCAACGTTCATCATTTGGTCTTTGTTACAGCTAAATTAACCCTCTGCATTTCACCACATTTGTCGATTTTTCATGTTTTCCAGATATTCTGCTGTAGTGAGTGATAGGGGCAACATACCGTGAAAAAAAATTTAGTCAGAAAAACCTCCAAATTTTTTCTAATGGTGTTTCAATTTTCAGCTCTAAACATCTTTGCACACGCCAGTGAGAGCATTTTAGAATTGGAACCTTTTTTTGGCCCACCCTGTAAATAAATAAATCCTTTTTTATTGAGGGACCAATACAGGAACGTCACACAGCCCAAGCTTTTTTTCTTTTTTCTTTCTTAGTTTGGATGAATTCATGTATGAACAAGCAAATGTTTTTGGTATGTGGGAGAATAGCGGCAATTTACATTGACATCCATTCGATTCATCACTGCAAATCAATTAAGGTTCAAATTTTCTGGTACCCAATTGTTAGCAATGTAAGTGTAAAATGTATCTGGTTTCTTTTTGTTAAAACTGCTTTAATTAATTGAATCAATGGGGCTGCAATTTCAAACACAAACACCGCGACTGCAATCGAGTGCATCACAATCAGGCCCACAGTCAACCAGCCTGCAGAGCTCAGTCCAATCGGCTGCACGCTTGTGTTTGTGCGTTTTTTCTGCTCACAGCTTTCACGGCCATTATTGCGGTCAACGGTCAAGGCGCGTCGCACACTCCGGTGCATGTAACGCCGTTCAATCATCTGCAACGTGTTCCGGTGTTGTATGATCGCTTCATCCATCAGGCGAATCCAGCGAGCGGGCGTGTATCGGCTGAACATCAGACTGAACGGCTGTGTACCGAGCTCTGGCAACGCAGTCACCTTCAGACAGTGCACCATTTCGTAATGGTGAATTAGTAACGGTATTTGCGGATGCAAATAAAATAGGCTGTTGTCAGCATGCAGAATATCGGCAATTTTCGCCGTTTCCGCATAGGACACATCTTGTTTTATCTGCAGCGGTGGATTTGCGCGCATCGCCGTTTGAAATCCCGGTAGGTTCGTGAATGTGGTGTTGTACCTTTACGAAGACAAGAACGGTGCTGCAACTTTTTGTTAAAAGTTTTCAACTACAGTCGAACTCTAAATTATGGCAAATCAGCTGATTGGTTGGTGGTGACGTTATGCGTGTTTTCTGTGCAGGCATTGCTGTGGGGGCGGAGTTTGCATTTATGCGGAGCACAGAAAGCATTTATACCGTAATCAACAACGGTTAGCTGATAAATAAAATTGTTATTTTTGAGTGGATTTTGGCCTTTTAACCCGTGCCAACAACGCGGACTAAAAATGCATTGGATTTTGATTTCGAGCTGCTTCAACCGACCGTTGTTGATTTGTCATAACAATGATTGTTCATTTTAAAGCAATCGTTCATTTATAACCGTCGATGCTCCTACTTTTTAAAAATCGCAGCATTTTCTGTCTTCTATACAGTGCTTTTTTCAAGCAACGGTGCTTTTGCTGATTTCGTTTCAATCTTCTTTGATCACAGCTGCATTCCACTGTCATTCCCGTTCAAAGAATATACAAATCTGTTTTACCAAATATACAAATATACCATTACCAATACAATTCTCTCACGACTTTAGCCCTTACCAGTCCATTTGTCCAACATGATCTGCGTTCAGCAGCAACCTCATTCGACCGTTCGTCACGGCGATTAGCATTTCATCGTAGTTTTCGAATGGTTTATGCTGATCCACCAAAAGCAGACTCGCCAGAAGCGTGTTACTGTAGATTGCCAGAAACAATGCGATCACCAGTTTGTGCACGATGTTCCATATGCCGATTGAGCACTTCATTTTTGAAACAGGATTGCGTTTGTCTGAGGTTGTTTGACGTTCGAGCGTCTTGCGGACTTTGTAGATGACGTAGATCAGCAGACAGACCAGCCAGACGTTCGCGGTGTACATGTCATAATAAGCATGGAAGGAACCGACTGAGCTGCCTGGAAAATGACGATTTGGACTGTCAACGTTTTATCTGCCGTGTACGGTAATGTTACGTCCAGTGTTACGCAAATGATATACCATATTGTTGATTTATTCAAACGTGTCCGAACTAAAATGACGTCATTTGCGTTAAAAACGCCCGTTTGTCAAAGTACAGGCACTAAAATGTCAGTTTGGTGTGACTGATTCGACATTCACGATTTGTTTACGGGAAGAAATCGGCTAAACGGAAAGTCGCTGATTCGCTGTGAACGGCAAGCGCATGTTTGGCGGCACATGACATCATTTCAGTGGGACACGTTTAAAAAAATAGGTCATACTAAGCTGTTTCAGAACACGCGTTACACTATTTTTTACCCGTGCCTCAAGCTCACCTAGCCCGTAGAGTGCCACCGTCGGGAAGCCATTTTCAACTGCGGACGTCGTCGAAAATTGGTATCCTCGAGCCTGATTTTGGCTGGATGCAACCCACTCCATGAACACCGAGTCCACCTTTCCGCTGTCCAGTAGATCGTACGCAACTTCATAATCGGACCGATTGTCATTGGTGGTCAGTCGAAATGGAACTGCCTCAAACGACAAACCAGTGGCGCTGGAAAGGAATCGCGCCTGTTCGGCGGAAACGCCCGGATACGGGCAGGTGCGTGTAACGGTGAAATTCGTCAAAAGCGCGCACGCATCAGCTGTGCCCGGCCAAAACGTCACTCGCAGCGGCCTCTCACGACTGTCGCTCTGATTGGGCGATGTCATCTTATAACTTTGAGCGACTACAGCGACTGGAGATCGTTTGGCCCTGCTTTTAATCGTCGATTTTTTTCAATTTTTCAAAGTGTTTTCAGAAAGGTGACATGTATAGTGTTGACTGTTGACAATTGACAATTGTCAAACAAACAGCAGAGTTTTCTGTTTGTCTAGAGCCACGCTTTGTTCGTCGACTTTTAGTCAACGAGCCTATTCATGCGAGTTTTTGTTTTGTTTGTTCTTGCCATGCAAACGTAACCGTTCGCTTTTAAAACAATTTTCCCCAGTTTATCCAATTTTAATCAGCGAGCAAAATTCTTGCAAACACATGTTTCATCAAAGCAGAAATTTCAAATTCACAAAATGTTATTTTTGGGTATCCCAAAGGCTTTTTGAAACGTGCGGAAAACACCAAAAAGAAAGATTGAATGCATACACTGAAATATGGTTCTACGACTCAATGCAGTTTCATGCATGACGAAGACATTCAAAATTGGCGAAATGACCCGAGTCTCCGAAATAACGCCTGGGCGCTATTTTGAATTGCCACATTTTAAAGGTGTGAAATTAGTTTCCTTACCACGTCTGCAAACACAATGAGTCGCAGAACCGAAACAAATGATAACATTATATTTTTCGTCCAAATGAGTAATGCTGAATAATGCGTGGAAAAACCGAACATCTGAGAAGAAACGCGAACGTGCAGAACACCGTGAAGTATGTACTGTATGTACACCATACGTAATTCGGTGAATCTTTTCCTTTTGTGATTTTTCCAAACATGAAAATAATCATGAAACTGCAACTTCTTTCAATTTGTACGTGTGTAAATCTGATAGCCGACGTTCGCCACAACGTACGGCGCTTGAACTTCGTCGAAATAATGCAACAAACAGTGGCCGGTTGCTCGATTGATGCTGAAATTGTATGAGGATACACACCAACCGCGCGACAAAAAGGTTTTCCACCAAAAACTTTGAAAACACACAATGTTCAGTTCCAATGTAGAAAAGCAGATGATGAAGTTGGCCTCAATCGCTGGCGCATTGGGGACAAAAACCGTTATTATTCGTTTTGCTCAACTCCATGTGGTGTTCGTAGTGAAGCTCACGTTGGCAATAAAAAAAACTCGATGTGGCCTTGGATGCCTTTTTAGCGAATTATTAACCAATAAGTGTCAGTTTTTGTGGAAAAATGTGCCACCAATAAAACTCATAATGAAATGGCGGTAAAAACTGTTTCATGACCGGTTGGTCCGCAATGACCTTCAATGTCTCGACACCCATACCCGTGCGACGGCGTGGTGGTGGAGCGTGGTGGTGACCGACGAGTGGTGAGGTGACCAGCACCGGGTGTTGCGGGGAACCGCACCACACTCCGCAAGTGTCAGCACCACCAACCGCACCGTCGCAAGGGTATAAGCTCGGTTACCCTCATGACCTGGTGGCAGCGCATTAGACTCTTGTGTCTCTGCGTTCTCGGAGGATCGAGCCCCGCCGAGTGGTGTATGGGCGCTTAATGACAGAGAGAAAACTCAATGGGCACCCTAGTCGACGGCGTTCTGCACGCTTTTCTGGGTTAGCCCTGACTAAAAAACATCGCCTAAAATCCCCAACAACACCAACAGCAATAACTCGGGTCGGAACTCCGGAAGTTTTCCGTGTCGTTTCATCTCCTCTCCTGTCCTGGAGTCAGGCAAGAGGGCAAGCAATCATATCTGTGTGTGTGTGAATGCGCATTTTCAAACCTCCGAACCTGGTCATTCAAAATACAGTACCGTATTACCTCCACTAAACCACCATGGGGGATTAATACGTCAGCGACTTTTAGGGGTGGGGGTTTATTGGTGGGGGATTATGGGGGGTTTATTTACAAACAAATCTAGGGGTGTGGGTTTGTTAAATGGGGGCAATACAGTATGAGTGTGGCCTAATCTCAACATCTCTGCCGCCTCCGTGGCAACATTTGTTTTATTCACCTAAACGTGCGACAGAACCATCGTCGGTCGGCACACGCTTCAGCACACTGCAGCACGGGCGTCACTGTGACGTCATGCATCACATAACCGGTGTCGACCGACTGATCGCTGGCAACTTTACGATAGGTGACCGTTCTAATTGTTTCGTCAACTGCAAAAGTGAACATGTCTTTTATGATTTAATTTTTATGTAATTTTATTTTATTTCATACAAAACTCCAATGAGAGAACTGGATACGCGTAAACACATCGCTATTCACCATCACTTTGAACAATTTTATACAGACGCCGAAAAACTTATTCACATTTGAATAGATTCTTAGAACGTAATTTAGACTCTATTAAGTTCATTCATGCTGACAAAAAATAATACTTTTAGTGGGTATACTAAAATTTTATTATTACAAACGCAATAAAATCAGCATCTCTGTCGTTCAGAAAATCTGCGAGTTCGTCTAAAATGACAAAAAAACAGTGCGACGTTTTGAAACGGCAGAATCTCAAGTGAAAACAAAAAAAAACAGTCACCGTAGGTGCACCACGAGAGGATCGTGTTCGCATAGGGGCACTCGGCATCACGCATCACTACCTCTGTTCCCGTATAACCCAATATGGCGCAATTCACGTCAACGTTGTTCGGATTTCTCTGTTCGTCAAGGCCCGATGGCTCCGCAGGGCTTTGCTGCCACAGCAGAAGACTCTTTGAAAGTAGTTGCGGTGTTTTTGTGGTATACACAGGGTGGAGCGGAGAAAAAAAACACTGGTGATACTTTTACATGGCCCGTTTTACAAGCTGCGTGTTGAGCTCTACGAGAAACCCGGCGTTTTTGGCCGTTTTACAGTTCTTTGCGTATGGTATACAATCCATATACAACTGGCTGATTGGTTGGTTGCACCACGTGCAATGTCACTGTCGATGCATGCATTCAGTGCAGGCAAACTCGGCAACAATGCACCTGCACAGAATGCATGCCATCAAGGAACTGCACATGTGTGCAATCAACCAACCAATCAGCTACTTGTATTTGCTAGCCAGATGGACCTGTATGCACTGTATAATCGTTTGGAAAACTTTTTGATCTTGGGACTTGTCTTGGCAGCTTTGGAATATTCTCTACACATCCACAAAATCTTGCCTCAAAAGTCAGTGGCCAGTTTTATAAAAGTGAGGAGTTTACAAGTGAAGAGTAAGGAGTGAGGGGAAAATTTTTGTGGGGAGTATTTGAGTTGAGTTTTATAAAAGTGAGGAGTGATATGAGTAGCAAACTAAGTAGAAACTGAAAGGCCAGGTGTTAAAAATTCACTCCTCAAAAGACACCGCAATCCGACACCACTCAGAGCGCGATACTCGTTTTTTCATCAAAACCGGTGACAAAAGCAAACCAAACCACCGAAGAACACGCTACTCAGAATTTTACAAGTCGAATTTGAGTTGTAGGATTCTTGAGCAGCTTCGGAATTGACGAGTCTTTTATAAACCCGAACAAAAGCTGAGAGGAGCGAATTCACTCCTGAAAGCACGCTTCTCAAAACCGAAACTCCTCACTCCTCACTACTCATTTTTACAAAAAGCAGTTTTCTTCTGACTAGAGAGAAAAAGTGCGCGTAAAACTCCTCCATTCCTCACTTTTATAAAACTGCCCACAGGCATGCATAATCAAAAAAAAACGCAAAATGTTCTTTCCAAGCCGAACCTCAATGTTCTGATTGTGCAGCGGCTGGCCGCTCTCATCAACAAAAAACCATCCCGGAGGCGACGTGAACTTTCGCGGGTTCAACCGAGCGTACCAATTGGTGCTGATTGGCTGGCAGGTAAGATTGCTCTTTTAATTGTCACCATAATTGTGAGCATTTTTTATTTAACTGTATGCAGAATGTCACCGTTCGCGCGACGTGGGTGGTAGCGCGTTATACCATTGTCTGTGCATTCGGGTCGGGGGATCGAGCCCCGCCGAGAGGGGTGCATTTGGCATGACAGAGCAAACTCGACAGCGTTCTGTACGCTTTGCTGGGTTAGCCCTGGCCTAAAAACATTTTCGCCTAAAATGCCGATAACAACACGATTATTCAAACACTTCCGCACTTGGTGTTCTTGTTTCCAGAGCAGCACACGATAAAAACAACTCTCGAAAATTACACGCGCGCACACCAAAAATACAACAAAAGGCAATAACGAACCCCCCAGCCTTGAGCGGTGCCCAGCGCAGCCGCCATGTCCAACTGCCACTGATAGCGAGCCGGCAGATGAATGCCGCCCGGCAGTAAGTTGCACGTGACGCTCTCGACCGCGTAGCAGATGCTGTGATTTAGTGACGTCACCACCGGTAAACTCGCACAGTCGGAGGCGAAATCGCTGGCCACTGGAGTAGAAAAAACATCATTATTGAACGCTACACGACTGTACGGTACACCCGCACGAAAATTTCCGGTTCGCCCCCTCCCCCACACTATTATTCGCCAAAAAACGTGCACCTTTTTACACAGAAACACTGCCATTCACTGGACACTTTGAGCTAAGGCAAAAAACACACAGCTAAGCCAAAAAAGCAACTCGTAAATACGACGACGCCTTAAAGTTGAATTGCCGCGCAATTTTTGAATCGTTTTCCTGTCCTGCGTGCAAGTCTCCGAAACCAAAAAATGACAATATCACAAACAACCAAAAAAAGGATAGCATTACAAACACACTGGCACACACGTGAGTTTTGCGCATTTTGGCGGTAAATTAACTCCACTGTGCCATGGCCAGATTTTTTACATTGTGCTTTCATTGTTGTTTGTTTCTACGTGCGAATGGACACGCCACAATTTGAACCATATGGTTGCGGACAATCTGTGGCTTGTTGGCATGAATTTAAAAAAAAGTACACACACACAGTCAGTCGAGAACGTAATAATGATATTTACCTGCTTTCGATAGAATGGCAACGTTCAACAAAACACCAACAAAATGACGCATTTTTGTTGTGCAATTGTTGGGCTTTATTCGACATCTATATGTCTTCTCGACGATCTTTATTCGACGATATTCTTGATCGTTTTTGAATGGGAGTTCTGGTAACAAAAATAATTTTTTTAACTTTTCTGACATGAACGCGAGATCGAGATAGCGAAGCACTGGCGGATGCTGCAAAAGCTGCAATTGCATTGCAAGTACGCATTGATTAT